>BQNB010011877.1:5645-80398 GCA_026074375.1 Tanacetum coccineum | reverse complement strand
AAGATACGTATAAACTATTTGTTTAGAAGATCATGATAACTTAGGAAAATATTGTAAGCCAGTTAGGACTCTTTGGTGTATAAAAGGAGGTCATGGGGTATAGAATTCTATGTACCAAAACGAGTCATTCATAGAATTATCATAGCCTCAAGATTTTGTAACCCTAATACTAGTTAGAGTATTCGTATTAATATATTAAAGCTTTGTTTGTTAATCTGTGTGTTTATTAGAATTACAATTCTATTGCATATTCTTCTTATTGATCAAAGATTAGATTCCGCATAATCTTTGATATATTTTATGAAGTTTCTATCATAGTTGTGTAGGATTTATCTTGCATAACTAAACCTTACACAAGCTAAGGAATTCAAGATCCATTCAAGTGGGATCAACAAATTTTAAACACAATTAGATGACATAAAACCACACAAGAACAAAGATACTCTTAAACACATATTCACACACCTTTGGGCACAATTCAAACCCAATAACCCACGAAAAAATCAAAGATAGTCTCAATGGGTTTTTAGCAACACAAGAAGTTGTTCTAACACATTCACAAACATTAAATATAACTCATAAACACAAACCCATAAACTTTTAAGCTCTAAATCAGATTGTTGCACAAAATCGACTACAAAAATCAAGATAACTCAAAGATGTGATAGAGTTATCAAAAACTATTTCAAACGCATTTTATACACACCTAGACGAACAAAACCCCCCATATTATTTAGACTCAAACATAAAAAAATTTCTTATGAACCCTAATTTGATGATTAGGGTTTTTAAGAGATTTGCTACGAATTATACTAATTCCTTTTAAGGGATTGATGTTTGTACGATAATGAATGAATTTCTAGTTTACCTTGAGTCTTGAAAAATGTATTCTTATTCGGGTTTGATTGTGTGCACATGATTGAGGAAGAGAGGGAAACAACAATTTTTTTAACTTTTGATAAAAAGATTGTCCCTTTTTTTTGTGTTATAAGAATTTAGGTTTTGAAAGTTGGCAGAACTAGTCCCTGTGGTTTCCTAAGTTTTTCATTTTCCTTAAACACTTTCCTATAGCTTAGGAATTTTGGATAAATGTCAACTTTAGTCCTCCTAGTTGCAAACTTAAAGGCTAAATCCTACATTTTGCATTCTAAACTCTAAAGGTTGAACAAACTATCATCTTAAGCCCAAATGAGTTAATTATTTAACTCCCCTTTAAGAATTGATCCATTATAGTTCAAAAAAACTTTTCCGTTTATTCCGTGATTGAATTTCGAAGAATCATTTTAAAAGACTTGTTGAAAACACTTATCCCCCTCAAATAATGTCCTGTTTTCTAATGAAAGAGCTGTAGACATTGTTTGAGTGATATAATTCTCTTTTAAAATATTTTTCTGATGACAAATTGATATTACTGATTTCATTTTGAGAAACAACACTTTTATACCACTAACAAAATAAGATTTCTCTTATCTTGACAAATAAATGCACTGACACGTACACTTATTTTAGAAAGCACGGGTTGTGTAGCAAAGTATACATAAGCCTTTGTATGAATGTAAAGTAATTCATACCCGAGAAAAATGAATTTCCCGTTGAGAGGTCAAGTTTTCTTTTTGACGAAATACTTGCCTTTAAGATGAAGAACGGGTTGCTGTCTGAAATAACAACAACCATATGACATGTTTTGAAAACATTTGAAACTTCTGCTCGAACTTTAGTTACTGCTTCGTATCATTATTGAATGACATTTCTAAAGCCGTAAATATTATCGATTTTCAGAAGACATGACATGAAAAACATATTTTTGTATTTTTTTGATTTTATATTTTTGTATTTGGTTTTCTGGTTTTATATTTTTCTATTTTCTTTTTGTAAAATTTTATATATAAAAAAATGAAAAATCTTTTTTTGATTTTATGTTTTCTTATTTACATATAATACAAGGATATCTGAAGAGTTACCACCATTAATCTTCCTCTTCTTCAGCCCGACTTTGCCGAGTTTCGAGAGACATGCTTTGGATTCTGGGTTTGTTGATTAAGAAGTGAAATCTTTCTCGAGGCAAGGCTTTTGTGAAGATGCCTGCTAGTTGATACTCTGTTCTGACGAAGTATAGTTTCATAACTCTATTTGTGGAATCGTAGATGGGGGGTGAATACGTTTCCATTGTAAACTTAAAACTTTTGTATCAAACAACCAATCAAGTTTGACGTAATATGAAAGATGTCCATCATAGTTCTACAACAACAACTATACTAAAGAGCATCAAACAAAGCGTATCACCACAACACAAACATAGATGCAATGCAAATATAAATATAAAGCGATAAAGGCAAATATAAATGTAAAGCGATAAGTAAAAGAAAGCGCAAAGCGGACACGATGATTTATAGTGGTTCGGCTACGAAGCTCCTCTTCGCCCTACTCCACTCCTCGAGTACCCAACTCGAGAGTTGCTTCACTAAATCAACAAGCTCCTTTTAGGCGGAGAAAACCACAGAACGTCGCTTACACTTTATCTGGTACTAAGCTAAATACCGAGTCCTAATTCGAGGTAGAACCAACCTATACACTACGTAGCACATCACAACCAAGCGTCGCTTACACTTTATTCGGTACTAAGCTAAATACTGAGTCCTTCTTTGGGTACAACCAAACCCGTTATGTTTTGTGGCCCAACATAACAAACCTTGTGTTTTATGGCCTAAACACATAAACCAACTAACATCTAGTTAATTGTATAATGAGTGATACACAAATGTGTATAATGATGATCCAAGACATAAGTGTCAATTGGATGTAAAAGCCTAATCTAAAATATCAAGATCACTAAGCATGATATTGTTGATGAAGATGACAAGTCTTTTGACTTGTTGTGATTGATCTTCATATATGTAGTAGTGGTGAATGAGGATGGCAAGATCTCCAAGCTTGCTTGAGTGGATGATTATGTGAAATCATGCTTGCAACAAATGAAGGTTAGAAGCATTATGATCATGAGTTAGTGAGGTTTTAAAGACATGAGAATGTGTGTGTGTAAAACTAGAGAGAAAATAATGAAAAGGGTTGTTTAAAATGAAAACATGAGGTTGGTATTTATAGCCAACATTTGAAATTCAAATCTGGTCTAGCTGTCAAGACGCACGGATCCACGGATCCACCATACCCCGGATTCGTCTTTGGTTTAGGTGGATCCGTGAGGTGCAGCTGGCATAGATTTGTATTTCAGGGATTAACCCCAAATCTTAACAAAATATTCTAATTGTACTTAACTAATACTTTAAGTATAAGTTTCTAGAAGGTTTATCATAAATGGCTAAACATGTTTGATTTGGTTAGATTATAAAAGATTCATTACTAAAAATGGTTAGACACAAATCTTATTAAAATCTCCTAATTGTACTTAATTAATAGTTAAGTACAAGCTTCTAGAAGGTTAATCTTTTTAATCATAAGAATGGAAAGATTTGCAAGATATGAAAATATCGTATAAGATTTGTTTCCATAAATAGTTAATCTTATTTTGTCGTGTTATCTAAAATAATTAATTAGTAGTTAAATAAAAAATTACTTGCAAATCATTTATTTAAGTGGTAAAAAATATTTAATGACTCTAAAAGGTATTTTAAACATTCTCAATGGTTTGTTAAATAGGTTGATCATAATGCAACATAACAAACATATTTGTACCTTTTGTTGAAGCATGAGTAGACTCGAGACGTCTAGAGGTGTTGATGAGTTGTGGTCACGCGTAACTTGCACATTTTACGTTATGTATTACAAGTTAATTGTTTGTCATTATTAATACCAAAGGACTTGTTTAGTTTAAATATCGTAATATTTGCACTAACAATCTCCCCCTTTTTGATGATGACAAATATGTAAACTTGTAACATAGTAAAATTTAAAAGTTACTCGTTTACACTTCCTTCTCCCCCTTTTTTCGAAACAAAAAGGTGTATGCTCCAATCCTTCGATCCTTCTTCGTTAACACTCTTCCATCCCTATTGTCGAAAAGGGCGTGTCCTTGGAGTTAAACTTTGTTTCTCCCCAGAAAGGCGAGCTTGCATCATCCCTATTGAAGTTATACTTCAATCTTCATCTTCTAAGCAACTTTAAGCTATCTATATTGATTTCCTTGAGCTCCCCCTATCTCATTGCACTCCTATGATTATCGACCTTGGTTGCTAATGTATCCATGGATCAAATATCTTACCAAGACTTATCTTACATCAAGGGTTAGTTTTGTGCAACATAATATATATATATATATATATATATATATATATATATATATATATATATATCATAAAGTAATAGGATAAATATATGATAAATGCATGTATACTTCTTCTTGACGAGTGCTCCTCCTTATTCGAGTCATCAAGGTATTATCAAAAACCTAGAAAAAATGATATTGTGAAACTAGATACTCCATTGGACGAGTATATACAACTGAATGTATACAAGATGCACTCTCTAAGTGCTTGTCGGAAGCTCCCCCTTGTTTGAGATACCAAGGAATTGAGTTATGGAAGTATACTACAAAACAAAGTTAGTAGACAAGCGCACATATATATAATAACGATGATAGCTATGTATGTAACAAGAAAAAAATAATATGAGAATAGTGTTCTAATCTAAGGTTTAAAAACATGTTTAGGATCAAGTAACATAACCAATAGATATAGTGCTAAATGTTAAAAATCAAGAAATTGTGAATTTTGGCGACTGGTGAGGGACGGATCTACCAAAAGCATAGACGGATCCACCAGCCTTGGATTCGTCGATCAGTGAAACTCTTAAAAATGGGCAGAACCCATTTTTGCAGCCAAAACCTAAAGCACTTAGCATGTAAAAACTTAAATCATGAACAATAGAAAGTAAGGGTCCTAAAAGGATAACACACCAAGTCATTAAGATGTTAAGCATCATGCAAGTGTCAAAGGTGATAATCTTACATACCAAGATAGCAAAAATACATATAGTAAAAGTATATATAGTACAAATGCATATAGTAAGATTCTATCAAGGAACATGATATGCATGTCTTATGTATGAGTACTCTAAAGTATGACTTCTTCAAGAAATGTTGGAAACTAGACACATGCAATTCTATTTTAAAAAATAACAACCTAAATAAAAAGAACCAAGACACGTGCTCGATGACTAAGACTCAATTGACACCAAATTTATCCAACCAATCACACCAACTTTAATAAATGAGAACGAAATACATTTATTGACTGACACACTATTATTATGAGAATGACTTCTTCCAAGATGTCATTCGGATAAGGAGTACCGTCGTATTTAGAACGACATATTCCTTAAAAAATCATTATCTACCAAAGACGATAATTTGAATTTAGATAGACTTTCATCAAGGGTTGTATTGAGAGATTCATAAATCCTCAAGGTTTATTTGTTAAGCATTATGTGTGCTTTTCATGTGTGGGGTGTTCTAGGAGAAACATTGTTGTAAGACTTTGAGTCGAACTAAATATTAATGATAAGGGTGATTAGGAAAAGCATGATTTAAATACGTAGTGTGTTTGATTTGTTGAGAAGACATATTCTAAGTATGTTCTTAGAAGAAAAATTAATAATAATAAAATAAAAATTATGACATATAAAAGTAAATTGATGTCAATAATATTTTAATACGTCATTTCAAAATATATACTCGAAAGTAGTTATATTATGACAAGAATAAGTATTGTGAAAAATGATATGCACCTAGATGTAAATAAAAACAATTCCATATAATGAAAAGTGGGGAAGAAAGAGCGAGAACGAAGAGGGAAGGTGTTGAGCTAAGGTTGACAAAGACGGTTTAGAATAATATATCGTTTGCACTAATAATGACAAGAGTGATTGGGTTGCATGTGATACTAATGTAACAAGTGCATTGTTGGTTGTCAATGTTGACAAACAAAGGTGGATATGTAAGACGAAGTGGTAATTCTTTCATAGTGAAAGAAAAATGAAAGACACAACAATGTGGTGACTCAATAACACTTGAAGATTGAATATCTTCTTTATGTTCTTCACTTGCTAGTAAGTGGAAACAAACTAAAAGACCCAATTATGGAAAAAATGAAAGGATCACTTGTAATGGTTATTAGATAAGTGTGGAATGTTCTTGAGGAGATAATTTCTTTGGTATGGAAGTTTGAAAGCGAGGACCAATATTTGGTGGTGAAGATCATAAAGTTGGTGACGTGTTCTTGATGTTAATATTGTGTATGGATACATTTTGAGTATAATGTTTGTGAGGATTAAAGGTTATTGAACAAACTATTACTATCAAGAGTAAAGTATAGTTGTTAGGTTTGAGTGAAAAGGTGAAGTGTTTCTTGCGAGGTTTAGGTATGTAAAACTAATCATCACTATTAAGACTGAAGTATAGTTATAGGGTTTGTGTTCTGATGAAATTCGGGAGTCAAAGGTTACTTTTCATAATCAAGAGTGAATATACTTGCAAGATTTTTTGTGTTAAGTATTGATGTTCACCAAACCTATCTATTACCATCAAGAGTAGATTGTAGTTGTAAGGTTTGAGTGTGTGGTAGATGACGTTCTTGTAAGGTTGACTTAAGGATTGAAGGTTCTAGTAACGAGGATGAGTGAAGTGTTCTTGTCTTGAGGAGGTATTGATCCTAATAGTGAAATTAGGGTAAGTGATTAGAACCAATTGTGGTTTATTTGAACGTGGTGTACTAGTGTGTTAGGGTAAGAGAGAAGAACCAAATTAGTTTGTATGAACAGGGTCGTCAGGTGTTTTGGGAAAAAGAAACATAAAGTTTCTTATGGAAAAGAAACGAGCTGGTTCATGTTTGAGGAGGTAATTATGTCCTTAATACATGAAGTAGGGTAGAGCCAGGTTACGATCTTGGTCACAATTTGTGTTTGTTACTGTGAGCGAGGTGTACATGTGTGATGGAAAACAAAATGAGTCTGTAGGGTAAAGGTTCGTTTGAATCGGTTTCTAGGGAATAAGAATCACATTTGTGAGTTCTTAAGAATATTTGGTGAAAGACTATATGTGAACGAGTGTGTTCTCCTTCCCACTTAATTCGTGCTCATCCAGACATAACGTATCGAATAAAAAAAATAAATAAAGAAGAAAACAAACAATGATGAAAGCGATGAGCTTGAGAATGTCAATAAGGATGATGGTTAGCATATGACGATCTTTAATCGTGAAGTTATGTAGCTCTTCTCAAGCATTGCTAATGTTCATAGAACAATCACATGATGAGGTATGAGGTTATCTTAAAGCTGGTAGCGGAAATGGTGGAGAGAATATATTAGCCATCTATATAGTGGTAGAGGTGTGATTGATGTTTTCGTGTAATGAGTTAGGTATGAAAAATGAGTGATATAACCATTTATAGTTAAGGAGCGGATCCCTAAATATATGAGACGATTGATAGAGTAGCAAAAGAGTGGGAACGAGTTACTATAAGGAGTTTTAAGTATTTGACCGTTTATGACGAGGGACATAAAACGTATTTCATGAAGAAAAGAATCAAGTAAATAAATAAGATAGTGATCAAAATGATCTAAACTAAAATCCTTAAGGGTTAAGACGATTATGCATGTGTGCTCGATAAATTTTAGTGACATGAGACAATACCTTAAACTCAAAAGACACTAAGTCACTTAAGTGTATTAATCATAACAATCAAATATATTGATGTACAAGACTATGTGACGTCTATATGTTTATCTAGATAGACGGACCTAATGATATAGTGTGGGTGCACAAGAAAGACACGTAGATCATATAAAAGCTCACATAAAACAATGATTACGTCACATATATATCATACAAAACATGTTAGCATTTAGCATTTAATAACACGTATCATAAATATAAACTTATAGATATTAAACCGGGATTGCTAACCAAAAACAAAACCGTCTAAATAATTATGCATTCAACAATTAAGCAAGTAATCATTGAGTATCAAAATAGCATGAAGATAATATAATCATATTTCACGAGAACAAGTTAACATTTTGAAATCACAACAATACATATGCGAGGTGCAAGTAGTCTAGATCGACTAAAGAGAATCCTAATTACTACTTGACTAATAAGCAATCCTAATGAAATACAAAGTTCATTAATGTAAACTAACATTAGGCATATTTAGAAAGAGCCATTTAATCAAGTTAGAGAATGAATATGAGACTATCACTAGTGGTGCTCAATTGAGGCTAAACACGACCATTTTTATGGGTTATACCACGAACCCAACTTCCTTCCCGGAAGCAATTCAACCGTTAGGTTAAATTGAATTTCTAGTGCAATAGATTCTCTAGTAGTCATTCTCATTTTAGAATAAAATAGAATTCCCGCATTTTCCTAATGTAGTGTAGCAAAGATGAAATTTGCATTATCCACTAATACTTGGCCTAATGCGACTCAACTAATATGTTTCGATTCCGGTTCTCATAATCTTAATCATGATGTGTATAATTCTAGGGTTAAATAAGAGAGCAAGCAAGATGTCGTAAGTTTAAACTAAATTGAGTCTTCTAGGACTTAGGAGTATACTTAAGTGTGACAATGTGCAATATGTTATATTGAGAGCATTCTAAGAATGCACCTTTACATATCTTTATAAAAATAATCTAATTAAGGTTAATTAGTTTAATACATCTTGTGAATATTCTATTGTAGAAATTATGATGTACTAAAGGTTAGTTACTTGTATGTTAGACCTTAGACAAGTGCAAGATGATAAAAAGGAAGATATACAAATATGATGACCACTAACGGATCTACCTAAATCAAATACGGATCTAGGCGTGGAAGATCCGTCGATCCGTGGGTGTCCAAAATTCAGACATAACTCGATTTTCCATTATTTGGGAGATGGTGTTAACTTTTTGGCAATAGGAGAAGCTTATATATGTGATAAGGGTTCTCGGTTTAAATTGTTATTGGGGGAGAAGATGAAAGTGGTCCAATGATTTAAATTCATTGTAAGTCTATCTAATACACGGATCTACCAAATAGGCATACGGATCTCGCTAACTTGGATCCATAGATCCGTAAGGGTGGCAAAACAGACAACACATGATTTAGAGCAATTTGAAAGGTGGTGTTGTTATTTTGGCAATTGGATTGTCTTATATATGTTATAGGGAGTATATGTTTGAATTTTCAGATTCAACGTCTAAGTTTTGCGCATAACGTGGAAGTTGTCGTGAATTTCTCGATGGAATTTCAACAATGTTGATCATACTAGGAGTGTGTTAGCTTTTAGCATATTTTTTCTATCATTGCTAATAACACAAACATTATGAACATTTAGACGTAATAAAACATCTTCAATACAAGTGTGATTTACAATTCGATGGTTATTCTTTTCATCTTATGATCGATTTCGTAATTTCATGTATTAACTAAAAATAGTTAAACATGTAAAAATATCTATGGTCGTTTTATTGATATTATCGTTATCTAAATAAATTCTAATATCGACTTCATGTTCATATTTCGAACATTTGTAATTGGATAGAATAATAATATTAATTATCGTTTGAATAATGATAACATTTATATTCGAAATCCACTTACGATCAGTTATAGAAAGAAAGAAAAATAATGATTTATATAATATGTTCCATAATTCCTAATCCTAATCTTAGATAATTGAAGTGTTCTCGTTTCAAAGACTGAGTTAAAAATAGTGTTATGCTTATTTGGTATAGTGAGAAAATGTTATAACACAAAGTGAATTGAGTATTGACGCGTGCTTTTGAATTGTATGAGCAAAGTTACATATGTTGTGCATTTGCTCATGTTTGGTTTTTTAGAAATGACAACTTTACCAAATAATAGGAACACACCTATCGGACTTGTAGACTCAATATAACATCATTAAGTGTGAGTTATGAACCGATGTATATTCTTTTCGTCTTGGAAAGGGATAAAATTATTTTCATATCAACCTAGTGTGATTGAGTATGTAGATTCGAGATAATATCTTTTGTTATGATTTTGATATAATCTTGAAGTTAGACAATAATAAATCTATTTCATATCCAAACTCAAAATTTTGGCAATTAGATTCGAAATATGATATCAATCATAATTTGAATAATGAACCGATATATATCTGAAATCTTTCTTGACACTCATAAACATTCCTTTTAAAAGAAAAGAAATAAAGATTTTTCTAATGTGTTCCATTAAGACTAAGACTAGTCTTAAATGTAAGATCATTTAAAATGATGAGTTTATTTGTTTCTTTGGGATTGTCATATATTTTATATGTATAGTGTGCCTTTTAAAGGAGTACAAATTATCTAATTATTTTTAAAAGCATACGAATCATTTCTGAGATATTACAATTTATATATATTCTCAAGCTTTTGACTAGAGTGAATATTTTCATTTCAAGTAAATGTTAATGTGAAAATTTATGCGAAGATAAAACAACAAATTGAAAGTATTTTCTTACTAAGAAAGTTAAGCTTTTCAATTTAGGACTTTCAAATATTTTATCTCTCAAATTCTATGTTTATTTTAATCCAAATATGTATTAGTTGTGATTGTGAATTAGACTAATGCAAGCACAAACTAAGTTCAAAACACATTTTCTCTTTCTTACATATTAATGTGTTATTATGATATTTTCTCTTGTTTAGACAACCTATGTTTAAACAAGATAATAGGATGACATGTCCTAGAGACCTTGTTGAGAATTTGATTAAATGAAAGTGTTGAATATATGGTGGTGACATATTTTATCACTTGAACTCATAACACGATAATCGTGCAAGACAATATTTTTCAAAAGGTGTGACAACCTTGCTTAGCTCTCAATCCTAAGTGTGTTACCACAAATAATAAGATTTACAAGATGTTGATATAACATTTGTAAACATAGTGATCTATACTTATATGTAATGCAAAATTAATTTCACAACTTAGTCCAAAAGATCTACCATAAGATCAATTGAAGCATAGACATGAAAACTAATAATTAACGTACATGACGAAATTATGCTAATTAACTAAGAAGCTAAACTACAAATGCAATAAGCATATCAAATATTGATTAACAATATTAAAATTCAAACTATAATAAATGATCATTTAGCATAACACACAAAAATACTACACTTCGTTTTGTGTATTAAATATAACAATGTATACATAGCTTTCTTTTGTTTGTAAATAAATTAGTTTCCTCCCCATTAGTAAATTTGAAAAAGATATTTACTTTCCAATGATAAAATACACCAACTTTAAAAAGGATACCAACTAGAAGTGTCCGACTCAAAAGTAAAAGTCAAAATAAACTTTTTGCGTTTAAAACAAAATCAAAATTTTAGACACTTTGTGGCGTGTTTCTTATTTGACTAATTTAAAATTTGAATTAATACTTGAGACCCATTCCATTGGAAAGTACATTCAAAGTTCTTTAAAAATGGTTTTTGAATCATCGAAATCCGACGCACGGTTGATTTTCTACGAATTTTTGAAGTTGGACAAAAACTGGAAATGCCATCGACGGATCTCATGGACGGATCCACTTTTGGTGGATCCGTGGATCCGTGAAGAGGTGAAATTTTGGCATAATTATTTATTTCACTTTTAGACACATTATTCCTTTTGGTGGATCCGTGAAGAGGTGAAATGTCACAAACCGCAATGAAATGTCACAAACCGCAGTGGAATGTCACAAACCGCAGTGAAATGTCACAAACCACAGTGAAATGTCACAAACCGCAGTATTCAAAACACAAACCTCTGTGTTCATACACAAACCGCAGTATTCAAACTTTTCTCGAAAAACAACTTTTAAATCACTTAAAAAACACACTTTTGACGTTTTTGATCTAAACCTTTTGTACAACTAACTATATCTAAGTTAGATACAACTTAAAAACACAAACTTTAAGGTTTTTAAACACAAAAATTTTGGTTTCAAGAAAATAAGGTACGGACTAAATAAAAAGGTTATAAAAACTGTGGTTTTTGATTCTAAAAAACGCACACAAATCAAGACCTATATGAGTTTCTAAGAAAGAACTAGAGAGAGAAATGATGGTTGACACTTGTAGAGAGAGAGAGAGAATAACATAGAAATAGTGTTATTACAAATGACCAACACCATCTCCAAGGCATGGAGAGGGCTTATATACTCTTACATATGGACGGCAATCCCATGGTTAGTCCATGGACTTGGCCCGGTTAGGTTACACGTAACCGAACGATTGACTACGAGCTACAATATACTAGTTTGGTAGTGACCGAGTCTTTTCTTGATTCCTAACACGTATCAAACATAAACAACGCATTTAGACATTTTTTTACAAAAAAACAAATGTTTATTTGAGTTAGGTTCAGATTTTGCAACCAATAATTAGATAACATCATATTCAAACTTTCAATCACAAATTTAAATTTAGATGCGCCAAATTAAATTAAGACTTGGACCTCTTAATAAATAAAAATATCGGTAAATTACACCGATGGTCCCTGTAGTCAGCCCCGTTTACCCGTTCAGTCCCACGTTTTGAAAATCGATGAAAATGGTCACGAAAGTGGTCATTTTGATGCGTGTTTGGTCCCAATAGATGAACGGTCGTTATGTATCTCTGTTAGTGATGTGTATTATTGTAATTTCGTCCGAAAGTCTACTTACACCGTTGGTCCCTCACTCATTTTTGTTGTGACCCTTTTTTGTCTTTTTCTTTAAGCTAACACACTATCTCATTTACAACACCGTTATCTTAGAGCCTTAGGTGTAGTAACTTGGCAACACCAAGTTTTTGCTGCCACGTCAGCGCCACATCAGCATAACACCAACACCAACACCACTCCTCTAATCATAACACCAAATAACACCACTCACCTCTTTATTTTCATAAAACCCCCTAAACAATTATTTCATTCTTTTAACAAACTAACCATTTCATTCATAATTAAACATACAAATTACATAAAATAAAACACATTACGAATTAAAAAAAAACATTACGAATTAAAAAAAAATACATTACGAAATTAAAAAAAAAACTACTCGTCTTCGTCTTCGTCGTCCTCGTCACCCAAATCATTTTTCATTTTGTTTTTGATCAATTTTTTTTGCTTCTTGATCCAATAGGCGTCGTCTTCGTCCAAATCCTTGGTGCTAGTAGCTAGAAACCTCAACTCCTCCAACCGCATTAGTGTGCGGTCTTTTTCGGCTTGAGCTTCGAAAGCCCTTTCGGCGGCTTCCCGTTTCAGACGAAGCTCCTGCTCCATTAGCTCCCCGAATTGGGCCGACGCGCTACTTCCACCGGTGCTCGCCGTTGCGTCGGATTTGCTTTTCTTGGCGGGCCGTTGTTTGCCGGGCGGACGTGGTCGTGCATCGTGACCGAATAGATCCTCCTGGCTAGCCCCGGGGACGTCTCCGGTTAAGTCAACTTGTTCCGGTGCGTCCCATTTCGGGTGGAATCTCAAAACGGCCCAAGCATCTTCTTGAGAAAACGCGACCCCTCTATGCTCGTCACGGTAAATACTTTGAGCCCGTTTCAAATAATCCACATCGTTTTCGCCACTTTTCCCCAAACGTTTGGCCCGTTTGTACGCGGCGTTGAACTTTTGGCAATTGGCATTCAACGTATGCCATTTACTAGTCAACATATCCTTCGTACGGTTTTGAAATTTTTTCGAATTGAACTCGTTCAAAACCCGATACCAAAACGTGTCATGCTTTTGTGACCTTCCGACATTATTATCTTCGGAAACGGCCACGTAACATGTTGCAAGCAATTCTTCTTCGACCGGTAGCCAACGGCCCGCTGCTACCGGCTCTTGGGGCTCGTCTTCAACATTTTTTCCCCTTCGGGCTTTAGTTTTCTTGCGACCGCCTTTTTTTGGCGAATCGACTTGTTGAGGTTGAGTGAGTGTTTGGGAAGATTCTGAGTGGAATGATGGTGGGTTTTGTTGTAGATTATCTAAATCACGGTTTATGATTTGTGATTGTTGCCATCGGAAAAAAACTTGTTGTTGTTCTTGTTGGTATTGTTGAAACTGTTCCGGCTTCATCAACCCGGTGAGGAGATTCATGAAACCGTTGTTGGGAAATTCAGACATTTTTTTTATTGCTAAAAAGATGTATGTTTGTATTTGAAGAGTGATGAATTTGTATGTGATTTTGTATTTGGTAATGTGTTGTATATATAGTGAGTTGAGTGAGGGGGGGTAAAATGATTTTTTTTTTTAAAATCAGCCGTTTTAAGGGGTAAAATGAAAAATTTTTAATTTTGTTTTTTTTTAAATACTAGCCGTTGGGGGCTAAAATGAAACATTTTAAAATTAGGAGGAAAGAGTAAAATTTAAATTATAGCCGTTAGGGGGTAAAATGAATTATTTTTTTTTAAAAACACACCCAACGCACGTTGGCTCGGCAACGCCGAGTCCAACGCCGTTGGCCAACGCCTTCCGGCGGTGTAGTTACGCCGGACAACGCCGGCCAACGCCAACGCCGGCGTTACTACACCTAAGTCTCTTATCTTTATCCATTCCACACACCTCCTCTACCACCATCCCCATCACCATCAAAGAAATTGTTTTTTTTTATTGCGCTTTCTTTATTGTGGATTCTTGATTTTTTTGATTCTTTTTGGTTTTTTTATTTTTTGTGATTGATTGTTATTTTGGCTTGTTTTTATTTTTTTTGAGTGATTTTTATTTTTAGTCTTTGATGATTGAGTGTTTGTTTGTTTTTTCTTCTTTTTTTCTTTTTGAGTGATGTTTATTATTTGATCATATTTCTTTGTTTGTTTTGAATTGTGGTGGTTTATTATTTTGATTTTATATCGTTTGACGGGAATCTTTTTGAAGATTTTTGTTTGAGTTTGTTTTGTTCTTTTTTTGATTTGTTGTTTGTATTTTTTATTTTGATCTTTATTTTGTTTGCGCTTTATGTTTGGAAAAGTTTTTTTTATTTTTTTTTTTTCTTTTTTGATGTAATTGAAAGCTTTTTTATATTGATTTGTTTTTTCGTTTTTTAAAATTTTGTTTTATTGTACTTTTTATTTTAACTTTGGATTGGTTTGCATTCTGAGTTGTTTTGTCTGGTTCTTTATTTTATTTTTTGTCATTTTGAGGTTTTGATTTTTGTTGATTTTTTTATTCTATTTTCTTTTTTTTTGTTGAGTTTTGATTTTGATTTTGTGTTTTTTCTTTTCTTGTTTGAAGTAAGATTATCTATTTTTTTTTTGTTTTTGGTTGAGTTGTTTTTGGTTTTCTTTTGGATTGTGATCTTTGTTCGCGCCTTTTTTTTTTGGATGGTTAGTTTTTATTTCTTTGATTTGAGCTTTATGGAAGTGATGTCTGTTTATTGAAATACTTTGTTTATTGTTTTAGTCTTTATTCTTTTGGTGTTAGTGCTGGTTTTTTTTTGTTGAGTGACTATATATTTCCCTATACATCTGTGTTTGAAGGCCTTTTTTTTTTTTGTTGTTTTTTTTTTTGTCTTTGAGTTGGTGTTTTTGCCTGAATCTTTTGGTTGGTTGATTTCGTTGAGAAATGCGATTTTTTTGTGATCTTTTAATTTGATCCATTTTTCTTTATGTTTTTGAGTGAGCAATTTTAAACTTAACTTGTCATACCCTTCGTTTATATTGTTTTTATGTGCTATTCTGTTTCCATTTATTTTTATTCTATTCTTCTTTTCTTTTTAGAGTTTTTTATTTGTCTTTTTTAGTTTCTGTGTTTCTTTTTGGAGTGAGTACTCGATCTTTTTTTTTTGTCTTTTATTATTTCTTTCTTTGTTTTTGATGGATAATTGTTGTTTATCTTGTATTTGCGTATTACGCGTGTTTGTTATTTTTTTTTTTGAGCTTTTTTTTTTTTTTTTTTTTTTTGTTCTTGAACTTTTTTTATTTGTTTGTTTTTTTTTTAGATTGTTTTTTTTGAGATTTTTTTTTTTTTATTTTTTTTTTTGAGTGAGAGTTTGAGAGATTATGAGTGGAATGAATGGTGGGTTTTGTTGTGATTATCTAAATTCCGGTTTTGATTTGTGATTGTGCCATCGGAAAAAAAAACTTGTTGATGTTTTGTTGTATGTTGAAACTGTACCGGTTCTCAAACCTGGATGAGGAGGATATGAAACCGTTGTTGGGAAATTCAGACACTTTTTTTTATTGCATAAAAAAGATGTATTGTTTGTATTTGAAGCGTGATGAATTTGTTGTGATTTTGTTTTGTTCATATGTTGTATAATATAGTGAGTTGAGTGAGGGGAGGGTAAAATGATTTTTTTTTTCTAAATCAGCGTTTTCTCTTAATAAATAAAAATATCGGTAAATTACACCGATGGTCCCTGTAGTCAGTCCCGTTTACCCGTTCAGTCCCTCGTTTTGAAAATAAATGAAAATGGTCACGAAAGTGGTCATTTTGGTGCGTGTTTGGTCCCAATGGATGAACGGTCGTTATGTATCTTCATTAGTGACGTGTATTATTGTAATTTCGTCCGAAAGTCTACTTACACCGTTGGTCCCTCACTCACTTTTGTTGTTACCTTTTTTTTTTTTTTGTTTAAGCTAAAACACTATCTCATTTACAACACCATTATCTTATCTTTATCCATTCCACACACCTCCTCTACCACCATCCCCATCACCATCAAAGAAACACCACCAAAAAACCCCATCTACCACCACAGTGTATATACATGAATACATGATACATACATATCCATTTGTATAATTTGATGACTGAAAAATGAGATCCCATCCAACCAAAGAGATTTGAATGTGCTAGCTATCACGTTCTTGATACAATATTATAACTTATAAGTCATCATATTTGCTGGCTTACATATAATACTCCATAATCTCATATCATGATACAACATAATTCCTACTATATTTTTTAGCACTTCGCATATAATATATACATCTTTCTTGATAGCTGATTTTTCTTTTTTAAATATTATATGATGTGTTTTTTAATGTTTTTTCTCAAGAGTTTTTACTCTAACCATGACCGCCGAGAGGAGAGTAGGTGATCATTGTATGAGATATGTGGATGACTATTTTAGTGGTGGTTTTCGATTAAATGCAAACATTATACGGTTGGTATTTTAGAGTGAAAAAAGGTGTAGTACTATTTGGAATAAGAAAGATTATGGGTCATAACTCATGACTAAAATTAGTCGAGGCTAACGAGTGATGCAAGTTGCCACATCTCAGACGCCGATTCACCTAACTACACAACCCTCCGTCGTCGAACAGATAATGGGAAGTGGAGATCGGCGACGACGTCGTTTTGGGAGTTTAAGGATTGGAGCAATGGGTGGTTGGAGAATCCTCGTTTGAGTGTGCCGTGGGAGAAGATTAAGTTTTTTGTTCGTGGGCCAACATTCTTGTTTTGTAATTGTTTTTTTCATGTTAAGATTGAAGTGAAGGAGATCAATCCGGAAAGGTTACATTCTTCGTATCTTACATGAGTCGTGTAACCAATGGTTTGTTGTTACATGGTCCCGCTACTAGTAGTTTCTCCTAGAATTGTGAAGTCAGGGCCGGATCTAGTATCGGGCGAGGTGGGCGACGGCCCAGGGCATCAAAATTTTGGGGGCATCAAATTTTATATTCATGTTTCGTTATTTTTTTAAAGTAAAACATGAAGAAATAAATAGATCTGATAATGGAAGATGAAGTTTTACGAAGAAGATGATTGTTGATAAAGAGAGAGAATGTGAATATTTTAATATTAATGGTAGGATCACTCACATGGCTACACCGAGAAAGAGGTTCAAGATTTTTATTTTTACGTAAAAGTAGGCCATAAAATTTAGCATTGATAATGAGTTCTTTTATTTTATAACTTATTAAATATACATTGTCAAGTTTAGATTTTTATATTATCATGTACTCCCTAAAACATTAACTTCATTTTTTTTAGTTTTTAAAAGGCATTTGATTTCTACAAGTGCAAAATTTTTAAATATTTGTTAATTGCTCACTCGTTTTAAAATTATTGTCCCCCGATAAAAGACACGCAGTTTACGAAAAAATGCATTTATTACTGCTTTTTTTCTTTCTTACTTTTTGACAGAATGATAGTTTACCCTTAGCTAATTAATTAAAGTATTCTTTAAAGTTTGTAATTATAATTTCAAACAAGAGTAATATAGTAAAATTAATCAAATTTTCCTATCTATTTTTCGTAGTTGACAGTTAAATTGAGATATCCTAAAAAGGAAATATGGACAATAAAAATGCGACGGAGGGATTACATTATATTAATAATATTTTTACAAAGTTTATATTACTCGGTACTTATTATTTTTGCAAAGTTGTAATACAAAGTCTATCTTCTATTATAACATTTTGTTTGTCAAATAGAAGTGTGTGTGGGTAGCCAGATAGTTTGACTAGCTTTCAAATCCTTGAAAGCGTCAAAACGGTGGCGAAATCATGTTTTAAAATTAGCGAGTACATAGATAATTTTTTTAATCGTTATATAGGAGCTTTATTTAAATTTATAATTACTTTTAATATACTAATGTGTAACTAAACAATGAGTATAAACACATTTTTTTCCGGGTGCAAGTAAAATAAGCAGAGTTAAAGTTTAACACTACAAAACATAGAGGCCCATTACAACGTGGGATACCCTCTAGTTCTGCCGCTACTTGAACGATAACGTATTGTTTGTTTATAAAGGGCATTTTTCAGTCGTTCCGCCCAGGGTAGCAGAAAACTCAGAACCGGCCCTGTGTGAAGTAGAATAGTGCCATATTCCCTTTATTAATATGTATGTTGGGTAACACGTGTGTTATGTAAAACTTGAAAAGCTACATAATTTGTATGGAGGAGGACATGGAAATTGATGAGGACATGGGGGAGGAGATGTCTTTACAAATAAAGATAAGGAAGTGGAGGATAAGAAAATTGACGAGGAAATGAAGGAGATAGATGAACATGCACAGGAGGTTACGGACGAGGACATGACACGTGTCGATCCTTTCAAAATCCGTAAAATGATTTTAGAGGATGATCGCCGCAAGTATCTTGAAGAATGCTTTAGAGACGGGGAAGATAACACGATATTAGCTTCTGTTGAAGATGGTAGCTCATATGTTATTAGCAAGAAGGAGTTTTGGGGTTCACCTGACCTAAATAGACGACATGCGTTGCTTGACCCGGAGCAGGTGGTCTTCCTCAATGGTAGTAGACGTTATATGGTAGTGCGACGTCGCACGCAATAACGGCATTCGCTAGAATTTCTGAAAAATAACGACGACCGACTTAAAGCTACTTTTTAACAAGAAAATCACGAATTTGTGCACCTACGATGGCGTTGTCAGCTCTTACATTTCTGTTTTGTTTATGAATGATGATTTAGGGTTTTTATGAATTAAAATGAGAGAAAGAGAGGAAGACATTGTGGTCTTTTATTTTAGTTTGTACATGTTTTATCAACCAACAGTGATATGAATTTTGATGACATAAGATGTATTCATTTTCAACAGAAGTTGCTATAGTTTTGCATATAGGGATGTGCTTTTAACTGAATGACATGTTTTTGTAATGCACTACTATATAAACTAATGAAAAATATAATAAATAAAATGGGAAAATGAAGTGGGATTGGTTGAAATTATAGATAGGTAAAACACGTGGGTCGACTTTTGACTCAGCCCTCTTTTGGATTAAAGGAACTAACGATATAATTAGGAAAAAAAAAAAACTGCCTTAGGAACCAAGGGTGTAATAGAAAAAAGACAAAAAAAAGCCACAGTGACAGTTTTAAATTTTGAGTTATGGACCAATGGTGAAATAATGAAAAATTAGAAATTACTAAAATGCCATCGTTGAAAAGTCAAACTAACACGAGTTACGTATAACGGGGCTCGAGAGACTAAACGGGTAACAAAAATCAACTTTAAGAATTAAAGACATCGACCCTCGTTATCTAGGACTGAATCCGCAATATGACCTAAATACAAGGACGAGCTGTGTAATTTAAAAAAAATATATAAAATGTCTAACTAAAAGCCAACTAAAATTGACCTAAAATTTGGGTTCTACTGAAACCATAAAATTAAAAAATTTGCATTTTCACACACATTTGATAATTCCCCCAAAATTCCCAAATTGGGTATTCACAGTTTGAGGAGTACATCTTTGGAATCAAGATCAGGTATTCAGCCCATCGATTACTATCGCTTTTAAAGCTTATTTATTATGCATTTCTATTATTTGTCACTTAGTTCATCGGAGTAGTAGTATTAGATTTTATTTGCTGTTGCACTCATGATTATCTTATTTATTCTCAATAGTGATATCTAGTTAGTTAGGTTGTGTTTAGTTGGTGAGAAATCGAGCATATTTAACAAAAACTTGTTTAGTCATAAATTTTGAAAATATATTCAAAGAAACTGAAAAGTTCTAGTTTCAGATCTCCATCTCCATACTATATAATAAAGGAGACCATGACGCATATTTTTGCCACATCAATGATGACATGGCATATATCAAGCCAACGAATTTCCAATTAAATACAGGGTTTAAAAATGAACCTGCCAAGACTCGAACATGGGATGTTTCAACAAAGAAACAACAACTCAACTAGTTGAACATTCCAACGTTTTTGTTAATTTTTATCCAGCCAAAGTACATGTGGAATGGAGAAATCAAAAAACGCCATAACTGTGCTTTCCACAAAGAAACATTAACTGTTGACAGATTCTAGGGATCCTTCCACGGTTCCAAATCTTTGATTTTTTTTGTTAAACTTTCTGTATTTTCAACAATTCCAATGCAAGTATATCAAAATCAACTAAGAAACATATATACAGCTATAACACAGCACGAAAATGGGGGGAATTCAGTATTATGTGACCTAATTTGCATCTATAAATACAGTGGTTGAGTTGTTCACAATACATCACAAATCATTCACAAGTATTAACAACTAACATGTTTATTGTTATTCATGTTTAATAGATTATTCTATAATAGGTACAAAGTTCACATGGCAAGGTTTTTACGAATGCTAAGTTTCTTTAAGTAAATGTAGATTAGTCAAATTATGCTGCAATCAAGTTCTTATTCATAATTATTTATTTTATGTTCCAGATTTCATGTAAACTTAGAGGCTTACAGCTCTATTTATAAGAAAAAGAATAGAAAAAAAGAAAAAAAAAAAAGAATAGAAAAAGAAAAAAAAAAAAAAAAAAGAAAAAAGAAGAAAAAAAAAAATAAAGAAAGAGAGAGAGAGAAAAAAGAAAATAATAGAAAAAAAAAAAAAGAAAGAAAAAAAAAAAAAAAAAAAAAAAAAATAAAAAAAATAACAAAAAAAAAAAATGGGATTTCCTTTGTACGTGTTAATGTATTTCTAAATGAATTTCAATGTTAAGAAAGTGTTAGGGGGTGTTTGTTTCGGCTTATATGTGGGCTTATTTGATTTCGGCTTATATTTCATAAGCCTAATTTTTTCAGCTTATTTTGAGACTTGTGGGCTTATTTAAGTTTATTACGATACGATAAACTTATGTAAGCCCATAAGTCTCAAAATAAGCCAGAAAATTGAGGCTTATGAAATATAAGCCGAAATCAAATAAGCTCATAAGCCCACATATAAGCCGAAACAAACACCCCCTTAGTGCATATGAAAAGTGTAACTGCTGGTTACTTAGTTTAGCCCTCATTCTAAGATATTTTAGGTTGATAGTCAAAATTATTAGCTATTTTGAGCAACAATAATCTAAGGATGAAAGATGTAACATTTGTGTCTTCTTTATTATTAGCTCATGGGGCTACTTCAAATGTTAGATGTAAGTAGAGACACCATGAAATTTCAAGATATATGGATTAACCTTTAGTTTTAGTTGTCTTTTCTGATTAAAATTAATGAAGGCAATCCATCATGACCGACCGTTTTGTTGTACAAACATACCATATTCTTCTCACTTCAAATAATCTTACATTTTTCGAGTTAATTGGTTTATGAGTTGTTATTCTTTTTGTCTATGTTACTTTTGATGGTTTACGAGTTAATTGGTTTATGTGTTTCCCTTGTTAAATTAGGAAATGCAATTTTTTCTATTTTGTGGAGAGTTTGATGGAAAAAATTTGATCTCAACGCGATCTCTATTTTTTTTATTTTGTAGAAAACAAAACTAAACGCACCCTTATAGTTGCATAATTAGAACTACTTAGAAATTCTTAGGTTGCGTTTAGTTGTTGGAAAACACCATAAAAAGTTTTGTACAAAACAAGGAAACGATAATACGTTCAAATTGTTTTCTTTCCATAAAGTTTTCCACAAAACTGAAAAATAAGGGTGTATAGTTGCGGAAATATTTCTTTAATTTTTTATATTAGCAACACTAGAAAAAGGAAGTGGTTATATCTCTAGAGATGTAATATTTTTAGAATTTGTGCTTAGATGATGTAATCTAGAAAAAGTGCAGAGGATGTGTAAAAAAGTGCAAGTAAAAATGTAGAAAAGTGCGAATAGGTCTTTTCAAAATTCAAGTTAACATTTGAAAGGGGGACATTTCATTTTTTTGAGAAAAGTTTTGGAAGAAAATGTGACTAAACAAGTTTTCTAGTTTTTTACGAAAGGTTTTCTAGAAAAGTGCCTCTCTTTCACCAACTACACACACCCATTTTCCAGTTTTGTGGAAATATTTTTTTGAAAGAAAATAATTTGGTAACCCAAATGAAAATTACATCATTTGAATGCATTTTCTGAATTTTTAACTTTCTATTTGGAGATCAAACCCACTGCAAATTCCTGCAAAATTAGAGATAGAAATCTAGAAAGTATTTCCTCAAATAAATGCACCCATGATATCTCTGCTTCTCTCCATTTGTTGTGAGCAAACCTTTTTCCTCCTTTTAAAGGAACAGTAGCAAACAACTTCTCTGGCAGTCTGTATACAGTTGCGATTTTGCGAACTAGTGTTTGTCTTGTTAACATTTGCAGTACACTCTTGTAAGCACTTCATCAATAGGCATCTTGAGCCCAATAATTTTGTCATCTACTCCAAGTTTTCGCATATAGTTCTTTGGAAAATGGAACCTACTTTTGTGCATAATCCCTAACTTTGTGCGCATACATGTTAAAATATGTGTGTGATGTATTGTTTTGTATTTTAAAATAGGTCTATCCATGTAAAAAACTGAATATTGGACAAAGTATATCCACTCTCTTTATTGGCCAAAAATGTAATCTTTTAAGATGTGTAAGGTTCTATAAACCAGTTGTCGATAGCTGTTTTTCCTTGCGTTCATGGCGGGTAATAATGGGTAGTTGATGCCACTTAGAGAGTAGAGACAGTTGATACATTCGTTTTTTTGGGATTATTATGCCCTTAGATCTAGACCCAGGATCTTATTAGCTCGTCCAATCGGAGGGTGGGAAGATATGGCTAAAAGTAAACCCAAGGCTGTATTTTTTTCTTTAATCGGCTTGTCAGTTGGAGCATAATTAACTACTTCTTTTGATGTTGTAACTTGTATGCATAAAACTTATGCACATGTTATCTCTGCACGTATAATACCCCATTGGCTTTAAGTATATAAATCAAAGTTTACACTTTACACGTGTTGGAATTATTTCCGTCTGGTTAATTGCATATCAGTCATGTTGCAGTTTACTCCACATAGGCGTGAAAGCCTGTCCAGGGGATGCTTCTTATTTATTTATATTAACGCCTTTCAGATAAAAGTACCTTTTTATAAAAATCCTGTTCTACACGCTCGCGTATGGTTGTCTTCTATTTACAAATTTCAATAACTAAAGCTAAACATAGAAACTTTGGTGTTCCCGCAATGGCCCTTATAATATATTTATGCATCGGTGTTGTAGAAACTAAAAAAACATTAGCATGTATTAACAGCTAAAGCTCTAACCCTCCAGGCTCCTGTAAGTTTGATTCAGTCATATCCTATAGTCATTGACTTGCTTTTACCCTTTTAGCTTTGATTCAGCAACACTGTTAGCGTGCTGTTGCTGAGATGTCTTCAAAAGTGGGTTTTATACATTGTTGCAAACGAATGGTGGGTTTTATAAGTAAATGGTAGTTTTCTCGTTAAATAGAAGTTTAGGTGCTTGGTGCTTATAGAAGCTAGTAAGGTAGCGGTAATAAGCCCTCACAAGTCCTCTTCATCAATCAGGGCATGCTTGGTTCAAAATGGGTAATGGTAATGGAAAAGGTAAAAGGAATACTAAGGAATACAATGAACATTTCTTTATATTCCTTTTAGCATTAATATCACTTGGTTCCGACTATTGTTTTATTTATTATACTCGTAGTTGTTTATAAACAAAATATTGATATATACGTACAATATTTAAGGTTTCATAGGGAAGATTGTAAATTTTTTATTAACATTCTCGAATGATAAATAATAATTATATATTATATAATATTTTTGCCAAATCTGTATGTTAAATATTTGTTAAATTTTCATTCTCGAATGATAAATGTGTATAACATTCTCAAATGATAAACTAATGAGTATATATATATTATAATATTTTTGCTAAAGCTGCATATTATAAATATATTGTAAATATTCGTAATTAATTATTTTGAATATTTAATAATTAAACCATATTGAAAGTAGAAGTTAATGAAAAAATTGGGACGTGGGTGTGAGATCAATGGGTAGGTAATAAATTTTCATTACCCTCAAAATGGAGAGGAATGGATGATTACCCACTTTAAGGTAATGGAGCGTTGCATTGCATGAAACCAACCACCTTCATTCAATATCTTTACCATTCCTTACCTTCTAAAACACTCAACCAAGCACCCCCTCAGTGTTTATTTGGTTGACTGGAGAAGCATGGTATTCTTATGCTCATTGGATCCCTTTTCCGACTTATCATAAAATGTTTGTTTTCTTTGATAACTGTATATTTTATTCAAATTTTTATTGCAGGTTTACAATGCAGTATTTGTGATTATACTTTATACAGAATCCAAAATCAGCAGGCGCGAGTCATTTCAGTAATTCACAATTTAGGTAAATTTGTATTTTCAACATATCTTTCAAATCTGCAAACATATTGAATAACTTAATTGGGCATCAGAGTTCAACCAAGAATGCATTCAGTTAAATTAGCGGGACTCCAAAAGCCAATAGTCTCCCAGGATTGTTAATAAAAGTTAGTTTTCTTCTAGTGTCTATACGCGTTACAGTATATAAGCAAATTACAGTTACTTGACAATTGATGTATTTCTTTTAATCATATGCGCGAACTTTCCCTTATGTTTTACGGCTTTTTAAAATAAAAAGTTACGTGAACATTGACAAGTTATGCGATGAGCAAAGTTACGCACCAGATCATTGTTTTTTACTTTAATTATTTTATATGACTAAATCACTTTGGAAATGCAACGCTAAACATGCTCTTTGACTCTAATGCTAATTTTTTTTCAGGCGACAAATTGATAATTATCTGAAAAATGAAGAAAATCAATAAATCTACATTTGACGATTTACCAGACGAAATAGTTCTCCAAATTTTAAGCAAACTATCTGATTTGAAAACCTTATGCATTTGCGAACTTGTTTCCAAACGAGTCTACCGGACTGTCCTTCAAGTTGAGGCCATCTCCTTCATGTCAGTCACTTATCCACTCGTACACCCTCTCGATATGTCATTAATTATCTCCTTTGCATTCACTTTGACGGAGTCATTTAAGTCTGTGATGTTGTCTTTGAAGAAGTTTACAAGAGTGAAGTCTGTACGCATCCAACTTGCATCTTCCTATAATAATCCTTTGTTGTTCAAGTGGACTATTAAATTTGGAAACAATCTTGATTCGCTTTTATTCTTGTCACCCAATTCAATTTATCATAACCATGTTCTATATGATAAACAAAATAGTCACGAAGAAGAAGATGTGGACATGAAAGTTAAGACTATGTTCTTATTGTTGATGGATGCGAATATCAGTCACGGTATGTTGTTGTGCTGCATTGAACATATCCCGTTGCTGGAAAACATTTCCATTACGGATTCGAGTAAAAGGCGGATGATTTCTTATAGTGGCAAAAAAATTACTGAGATAAGGAACTCCTTAAATCCACCATATGAAACAATTGAACACATGCTCTTGACTCATAAACATGTGCTTCGTAATGTAGGTCACTGTTATGTCCCCTTGCTGAAATTGCCTTTTTCTGGGTTCATCATGAAGGAGGTAACTTTGTCCTTATGGGAGAGGGAGGATCTTCCTGATCTTAATAGTCTTTTAAAGACTGGTGTCTTGGATGATGACTTTGAAGATGAAGAGGACGGCGCATATAATGAAGCCATGAAGGAGATGTTAAAGGAGCTTAGGCGCCAGATGGAAATGCACATACATGTAGTATGAATCATGTTCCTGCCACATTATTTTTCTTTTTTGGGATGTCTAAAGATTGTTGATGACATTTTTTTTGTTTAAAAGTTGCTTTCTGTGATGTTTTAAAACTATTTTCTGCATATTGTCATACTACAGGTGTGAGTTGATGTTGTGTTTGGCTTGGTGGCTGTGTGTAACATTCTAGGCTTCTAGCTTGGTTGCTGAAGCAAGTTTCGGCTGTCTATTATTCAAAATATAACGCGTTTACAATGTTGCGAGTATTAAATTGGCTAGTTCAAAGTTATTTTTGTACGCCCAAAATTATACTAGCGTTTATCATTATTTAATTTGCATTGAACGTGCTGTTGAAGTCAATTCTTGATGATAATAATAATCTTTTACCTAGCAAAAGAAAACGAAAAGTGAGGACTTTCGTATTTCAAAAAAAAGAATGTTTTCTTATTAGGTATGCTTCACTAATTTTTTATTATTTTTGAATATATGTTTAATTAAAAAGCTTAAATACTTTTAAAATTGGCATTATTTTGATGGAGAAATCTGATGAAGAAAAAAACACATAAACATATATGTGTCAAATTTATAAAAACAAAAACTTAAAAAAAGAGTACGCAATTAATAAAACTTTAGTGGTTTAATTTTAAATAAATTATACAGAGTTAAGTGTAAATTTATAAATTTACAAATTTTATTATAACTTAAAAAAAACAAATAACCCCTTAAACTTTTATATAACTTATAAAACAGTAAAAATAAAAATTTTAAATATATATAAAAAAATAATAATGTACAAGCCCCGTGCGTGCACGGGGATTAAAACTAGTACTAACAATAAAAGAAAACAAACAAATTGAGGTAGTTCAAGTCTTTTTTGTATTAAGTTGAAGTAAAATTAAACTAGAAGTGGGCTAGTATTGGGTCTAACTAGTACATAATAAGTTGTTCCACGTGCCTTGGCAGGTCCTATTGACACGATTAGATTTATACGTTCTTTATTTTTGTTTTTTAAATTTTACTATCAAAACTACATCACTACCTACGAAATTAAATTTAGGGTAATCATAATTGCTTCTTAAGAGCGTTTCGCATAGAAACCACAGACTTCCCTTTGCCATAGATTTCCCCCTGCCCTGATAAACAAGGTATTGATTACTGCACGGTTTGAGGAAAAGCAACCTGAAGAAAAGACAAACACGGACTGCTTGGTAAAGGAGCGGGAAAAGGTACACCTTGGTATAAAGGTGGGGGCAAACATTACGGTAACCGGAGTACCTGGTCAAGAGGGTGCAGAGGGTAATGTTGCTGAAAAGAAGAAATGAGTCTATGAAAGCTAATCTAAGGAAATTACTAAAGTACAAGGCCTGGTTAACAAGGCGGTCCCCGGTTCGAGGTTCCAGCATTGGATGAAGATGCTGAGTATCGATTATGTTTAAGTGTTAGTCCTAAGGTGGAAATTGTTGTATATTAGGAATAAACTTAAACTAAGGTTAGGGGGTTAAGTGTACATTGTAATTTAGATTAGGAATAGACTATAACTAGGATTAGATAAGCTTGCATTTTAAAGGCAAGGATGTTTCCTATTCTATTTAGGATAGGTTTCTACCCCCTCATCTCTATAAATAGAGACGAGGGGGGGATTTTAGTTTGTACATTCTTCTTTGCTCATTCGTTAATTAATACAATGTAACGTTTGGGGCCACGCGTGTGTTTTTTCTTTGAGTCTATATTTTGCGCTAGCTTTCAAGGTTTGTTGGACTTATTATTCAATAGTACTATATACGAATATTAGTGTTAATTGGTTTTTGTAAGGCTTGTTTATTATACAAGAGTTAGCAACAGCAATTTAAAGTTTTATGACTTCCACACGGCAAAACTTGTTTACAAGTTGTTAAAACAAACCAAAACTTTTCTAAAGAGTAAAGATGAGTGTGTTATTGGTGTAGAGTGCATATGTGCCCTACTTGTTTACAAGTTGTTAAAACAAACCAAAAATTTTCTAAAGAGTAAAGATGACTGTGTTATTGGTGTAGAGTGCATATGTGTTCTACACGTAGACGTTTAATTTGTAAGAGAAAAAACAGTATTGCTACGTTGTCGCACACTGATCACATAATTATCTTTTTTGGTAATCGAGAACTCGGAGTATGTCCCACTTTGCATCGATTACTATTGATGATGTATAGTATTATCCGGACCTTGAGTCCGGACCAAACAACAAATAATGGGCTCAGGCCCAGCAACGGCAAGGGTTCGGGAACGGCCCACAGTCCGCATCCGCATAAGACTGTTCCGCGACCAGTAGCAAACCGTGACCGCAAGAGTCACGACCCATCCGCAGTCACGCACCACTTCCCAACAAAAGGAATACCCGTGACTCAACCAAATAAAGCAAATAAGACTGCATATGAAACCAAAGAGAGAACGTCAATGCTCCGAAAAGGGATAACAAACGTGAAATACTCTGACCCCCGCTACTACGCAACAAAGTATGACGTATCCAGCGACGTTGACCCTATGGCAACAACCCTATTATCCACTGGATAATAGGAGGAACCCTCTCTCATGACCCATGCAGCCGACAGCGACACATGCCTATAAAAGGAGTTTCCAAAACACTCCTAACGGTATGACTTCCGCAACCAAATTACACACATACTATTTATAACCAATACTTACTCTCACGCCGGAGTCCAATCGCGGGGCATCCCTCTCGCGGTAAGACTAACGGTGTCTTTCTTTCTTAGTAGGAAATCATCATTCACTTTCACTTAGTACAAACCAACCCTTGATGAATGAGCTAGGAATCACCATTCTTAGCGAGTTCGCTTTCTTTAATCCCTATTCCGCTATTTTTTGTACTAACAAGTTGGCGCTATCCGTGGGACCAGACACAACTACGTTCCTAAAAAACTCATTCCGAAAATGAGCAATTCGGCAGAGCGCGCCCAAACGCCAGCCAATTCCGCTGTCAGGAACACGGCAGGCAAAGGGAGCAAACAAGCAACTGATGGAAATCTTAGGTTCTTACCAGAAGACCGACTTTGCGAGATCTGCGATAAACATTACGACCAGATCTTGCCCATCATGGCAGAAAAAGTTCACCAAGAAAATCTTAAAGGGGTGCAAACACGCCTAAGCTATAGTGAAAGTTCACGGCAAAAAGCACAGACGAAAGAAAAAACTTAGCTTTCTGAGTCAGAGTCGTGCGATAGAAAAAGAAAAACCAAGAAAAGGCGAAGCCCGAGCCTAGACACTATGTCTAGAAGCACCCGTCCCGGTCAAAGCCAGAGCGTCTTTTCTAGACTAAGGCAAGGGAAGTCAAGCTCCACCCGCCAAAGAAGCCCTGTTAGCACCACGGTGTTCACTAAGCTAGGCGCCAAAGACAGGAACGTCTTCACGAGGCTGAGAGAGAAGAACAGATACATATATTCACGGTTAGGGCCTAAAGTCTCGTCACGACATAAACACACAAATGACAAGAGACACGCCAGTTCAGGGATGTCAGCCGAAGACCCAAACCGAGGAAGGAAAGAGGCAAGGAAACTTATTCGCAGCTATGTCACATGCTTTAGCAAAAGACATAGGGAAGTCAAAGAAGAATGGGACACGGCCGACCGAACAAACCGCAGGCGGCCCACTCGAACCGAAAATGTGTATCTCTCTGAAAGCGAGCATGACGAGGGAGGACGCTGGAAATCCAAATCAAAAAAGCAAAGATCATCCGATGAAGATGATCGGTCCCAACCTTGGCTTTGCGAAGAGACCGACCCGTTTACGAAAAGGATCCGCTACTTCGAGGTCCCAAAAAGAACCCGCATGCCAACCAACGTCAAAACATATGACGGGACTGGAGATCCAGAGGATCACATAAAAATCTTCCAGGCGGCGGCAAAGATAGAGCGATGAGCCATGCCCACCCGGTGCCACATGTTTAACTCTACACTAATCGGCTCAGCCAGATTCTGGTTTGATAAACTCCCACCAGAATCCATAGACAACTATGAGGTGCTACAAAAGGCATTTCTTAGAAATTTCTAATGTGCAGTCATCGTAGGACTTCTACACAAGAAGTTTTACAACTCCCTAGGCAGTGCACCTAATCGTTGTAGTGTAGTATGGGTAAGACTCGGGGTTGTTTATCGTTCACTCGAGGAATAGGTTGGGAAGGCTTGATCACGGTCTAACAGAATTCTAAGGGTTGAGGGAAGATTCTTTTTGTATTTTTGTATTTTATGAAAGCAAGTAAAATCATATAATTAAGAGAGTGGTTTGGTTTTAGCTATTAAACTAAATAATAATCTAAACTAATAATGATAACAATAAGATAAAAGATTGTGTCTATTTAATCATGTATTACTCCCTAGATTGCTTCTCCTAGCGTTGTTGCCTTGTCACACTTGTGATGATCTATGTAATTATTTCCTAAAGCATGAACGAATTACACGAACCCGCCGTCTACTTAGTATGCCGCTAGAGCAACGCACATGCAAGGTAGTATGAAGACTATTACACGGCCCCTAGGAGTTTACTAAGTGCATGTGAAATACATTAAAAGTGGATCAACCATATTAGGGGGCAAGGTAGTATGAAGACTGTTATCCGATGATATCCTTTCTACACAATCACGTTTCCCTAGACATATCAACATCGATGCAGACAAAAGCTGATTTTCTAAGACCTAAGGTGCACGTCCATCACAAGAAACAACACCACTAAGATCTACATTCTAGGTTTCATACAATCATAAATAAACACAATAATAGGTTTAGCCAAGCATGTTAAGAATAAAGCAAGAGCAACAAATCACATAACACATAGACATATTGAATGGTTAAGTAAACCTTACTTGATTAAAACATGAATTGGAAGAGGTACAATAGGGTTTTTAAGCCCTAAAATCGTCTCATACAACTACTAAACGAACTAGGGTTCGTACCCTATTTTTATTCTAAAGTTACACACTCAAAACCCTAAATTCGGGTTTGTATATATATAAGAAAATCGATGCGACGGCATCGCGTTTTACTCGTGACGCTGTCGTAAAATGAATCTTCTAGATCTGCGTTTGAGTCGGTACGGGCTGACGCCGTCTTGAAATATGTGACGCCGTTACTTGATGAGTTGTGACAGCGTCGTGTATGGCTTGTAACGCCATCTCCAGGCTCTGTGAGCACAAATCTTCAAGAGTCTTGGTGTTAGTTTGTAATCTCGTCCGTTTCTTCTCCAAATGAGCCCAAGTCACGTGTAATTCATCCAAATGTCTTCCAAATACGAAATACCTGAAAAGGAACGATTAAGTACCTATTTTGGGCATAAACACCCGATTTTAGGGGTTAAATGACCCCGAAAAAGTGTATAAAATGACACCTCATCAATTTCTCACAACAAAAGAAATACATCAAGGACCCCGTAGAAATTCACCACATTAAACAAAGGGAGGGGGAGTCAACAAAAGCCTTTATGGAACGATTCAAAGCAGAGAGCATGCATGTCAACGGAGCACCAGAGTGTTTGAGAATATCTAGATTCATGCACGGCATCACTAACCCAGATTTGATAAAAAAAACTGAATGATAACATTCCTAAGTCTGTGGACGAGATGATGAGTGTGACGACAGCCTTCCTTCGGGGAGAAGTGGCTGCTGCAAACCAATCAAGAAAGAAGGCCCCGTCGACATGGTGACACCATGAAACAAGCCATAAGCCAAACTTTGACAAAAGACCAGATTTCAAAAATTAACACAAGTTGGGCAAGAGGCAGGATATGTTCACGCCTCTCATAAAAACCCCAAAAGAAATATTGGCCATGGAAACAGTGAAGTTCAAAGCACCGTCACTAATGTCGGGACTCGTGGAAAGCCAGAACAAACACAAATTCTGTGAATTCTCTGGAGACAAGGGTCATAGCACGGATGAATGCATCCACGTGCAAAAACAGATAGAAGAGGCGGTCAAATCAGGACAGCTATCGCACCTGATCAAAGAGCTGAAACAAGGAGGCAATAAGGGAGAACATGCAAAGGCCGCAAAGAAGGGAAAAACCCCCCAACAAAGAAAAAGCCACAGCGATCTTCATGGTCCAACCTTGGCAGTGGATAACAAGACAAAGAGTTACTCAAAGTTTCTCAGTAAGTCAAGAAGTCTCCTTCCCACCCCTCGCAAATAGTGACGGACAAGAAAATCTAAGAGTGATTGAAGCGGAAGTTGAAGACCACCTTATCCACCGCATGTATGTGGATGGAGGATCTGCATCAGAAGTGTTATATGAGCACTGCTTCAACAAGCTCCGTCCAGAAGTCAAAAGCCAAATGACCTTAGCCACAGCTGTAACACCCCCAAAAATATATGTCGCAACGGAAGTACGTCCGGGGGAGTTACTTCATAATACACAGCGCTAGATACAAGAGAACGACCTCTAAATGTGTCGTTGAAAAGTAATCTCGTTGATTTCCTTGAAATTGATATAACATTTGTCCCATAATTGCATCACAATGAAAAGCTTGAAAGCGATACAACAAGATTTGATCATTTTTATATAAGTAGAAATCCATGAATGAAATCTTGTCATTTTAGACTCCAATGCACATCAGATAATCCAAGCATCTAATTCACCTGAGAAAAGCATGCTTAAAACGGTCAACATAAAGTTGGTGAGTTCATAGGTTTTTATAAGTATGAATGTAAATTCCAATGAATGTATTTGCCCACTGTGTTATCACAGTACCATGTAAAACATTTAGTGACTACTGTCTCCCTACATTATCATAAAATGATTGTATGACCATTTAAATCCTTAAATGTCCTTCCAAAATGTATGTATGATTTTTAGAAATCAAATAGTTGTAAAGTATGCCTGACTATTTTAATCCTTAAATAGTCACAAAATGTATAAATATATGTTCAAATCCAAGATTTGTAAAGTATGCATGACCATTGTATCCAATACAACAGTCATCATCTGTGATTATGATTACACTCCTAAGTTTATGAAACTGCGACGTATGTTTGTATGCCACTTTATTCAAGGCACAGTAAGAATATACCCATCGTAGGTGTTCCCTCCAAGAACACTCGGGCAGTAATAAAAGAATATGTTCCCATCGTGGGTGTTCCCTCCAAGAACACCCGGCCATTAATGAAAATAATATGTACCCATCATAGGTGTCCCCTCCAAGGACACCGGGGCATTTCTAAAATAATATGTGTATGTGATTGTTGGCCCCGCAGGCGCCAATCCAATCGTAATCCGACATGGTATAACGTTCGTTCCCAGTGATAGCTAGTCACCCGAACGGGGATTGTCAATCCCAAATAGATCTATCTTTAAAACATTCTCGGCATAACCTCTGAGTAATTAACGCAGTTCATGCAAATTAAGCTAATCCATATTCATAAAAGTTATTGTATGTGTTTAGTTCAAAAATTAGTAACCCAAAGTAATGTATCTCCCCCCCCCCCCCCCCCCCCCCCTCCACCCCCCCCCCTCGCAAGAGATTTCTAAATGAGTCTACCCCCACCCTAACAAACAGGTAATCAACCATGTAATTGCATTTGTAAACAAGCATGTTCTCAGCCCAAAATATATGTAAAAGGAGTAAAACATGAGGCTATAAACTCACATTGGTGTTGTAGAACGATTTGCAGAACTGCACATATTAAGCACAGCACAAACGGAAAGACCGGAACGGCTCGATCAAGAAGTTGCGATTTATCTTAACAGCTAAGACCCACTAGCCTAGAGTAATGTATCTGGGTTTCCCGATGGATAGTCACATCAACACGACACGTTGATAAAGATTTAGATTTAAAGTTGTAATAGTTTGGTGGTTGGTTAAATAAATAAATTGAAAAGTGAACGCAAAGTATGTAATATATTCTGTATATATTACATATGAAAAATAAACCCTTATATAACTCATACCGTGAATTATATAACAAAGACAAACAATCCAAAGATTAATGTGACGTATATAATGCTTTGCAAGTATTATATAATAAGTGTGAGTAAATAATTAAACCAAATATTTCGACACCAATTTAGTTAATAAGAAGTCCTTTCATAAAAGTAGACACACGTCTTAAAGTCATGAATTAAACAATCGATGTTTGTAAAGCTTTTACAAAAGTTATGATTTTACCTCCTAGTTAGGAATTTATAAAATAATATTTTATAAATTAATCTTTTGTCTTATTAACGGATCGTAGCTAAAATTGTTGCCTCATTTGTAAAAGTATCATTCTTATCCGTTGTCGAGTTATTGTATAGTTATAATTTAATATATCTTCAAAATATAACTCTGTCCTTTTTACTGGGTTTCTAAAATAATAGAGGCTTAGTAAAACATTACCAAATATAGAAATTTTATATAAATTTCGTCATGACCTTTCCGGTTATATAACGTTTCCCATACTTATATTTATAAAATATAATGTTTTTCCACTTTTCAAATAACCCGCGTGTTTCAAATATATATTTATATATATTTATATATAAACTAAACAACATAATAAATATCACATTTATTTAACCATTAACCACCATTTTAGTTCCGATTATAATTTATAAATCTCGTGTTATATTTATTAGTCAATTGCATAAACCAAACGAACCCTTATTGGTCTTTCTGCTAAACCAAACGCACTCTTTGTTGTTTTATAATAAACCCAACACATCCTACTCTTGTATAGCCAAACCCACCTTAAGCTGTTATAGAAAACTAAGCGCAACCATGGCTGAAATAATAAATCAGACGCACCATACGTGGTGATATTAACAAAACCAAACGCCCCTTGGCTGTAAACATCAACCAAACGCACCCCTTTGTGAAACAAAAACCAAACGCACCATATCTGTTGAGAACCCAGATCCAAACGCACCCTTGTAGGCGTTTTATAAAACTAAATGCACCCTTTTATGTTTATGACAGAACTTAACGCACCCGTTGTGCGGCTCTTAAAAATCAAACGCACCCTATTCTCGTGACCACAACCAAAACGCACCCTATTCTTTATAACCTAAAACCAACGCACTCTGGTTGGTTTTTATAGAGCCAAACGCACCCTTATGGTGCTATAAATTCGAACGCACCCTTTTATGGCGGCTTTACAGCGGTGGCTGTGATGACGGCAGTGGGGTGGTGCTCGGTGGTGTGACGAGGTGACGATGATGGCGTCGGTCGTTGGCTGGTGGCGGTGATGTTCGGTTCGTGGAGAGGGTGGCGGTGGTGTTGATGGTGGCGTGTGGGAGATGGCTGTCGTGGGGTGGTGATGGTGTTGGATCAGTGGTGGTGCGATGATGTTGATGGTGTGGGATGATATAGATGGATGCCGACGGTGGGCGGTGGTATAGTGGCAGCGGCTGCTGCCGTAGTTGGTGGTGGAGGTGGCAGCGCGTGGAGGCGCGTGGTGGTGGAGATCGGATAGATCGGGTGATGAGAAACGTTTTTGGACTCGGCCGGAAAAGTTTTCCGGTGGCCGGAGGTGGCGCCGGAGCGGCGGTGGTGGTCGCCGGAAAAAGAGAGAGAGATGGAGGTGTGTGTGTGTGTGTTTATATTTTTTTTGTAATGAAAAAAAATATAAAACTTTTTATATATATATTAAAAGTTTTAAAGTAAAGTGGCAAGTCTCAAATAGTCAGGGTTAATTGTGTATGTTTTTAATATAGTTTTGATAACTATCGGTTCGGGACTCGTTTGAACTAGTTAACGGTCGATTCAAGACACGAAACTTGTGCCATTGTTTTTCAAATCATTTTTCCCATAAAAACGAGTATTCACTCGACTAATTTTCATAAATGTTTTATAAAATTTATTTAAAACATTTATTATTTATTTGTACATTTCCGATAAACTTTGTCCGTAAAATGATATTTTACTCGAATATTTGCGTCTTCAACAAACGTTACTGAATAAAATGATAACTAATTTATTAAATATTTTTATTTAATAAAAAGTGTTAATTAAATATAATTTAATTATTTTCTTGTTTCTATAACTTTACGAAGGCAATTCAGTCACTTTCTGTCTGTTTTTGGGTCTCAGGCAAAACTAAAAAGTTGTCCGGAATGTCGTTTTACATCAAATTGCTTTAGAGTCAGACTCGTGAAAACGTGATTTAGTGGGTCGTTCTTGATAAGTCAGCTTAGGAATAACATATATCTTTTTCATTTTCAAGTCAAATAAGTTAAAAATAACTTGCACATGAGAGATGTAATAATAAATATGATTTATTATTTAAAATATGTTCCGAAAACTTTACTGGCTACGCGGTAATCTCTTTTATGTGACAATAAAAGACCAAAAGTCAAAAAGTCAAAGGGTAAAATAGTCATTTAAAATTCTGAAAATTACCGGATGTTACAACAGCCCCACTCTTGGGATTTAGCGGGGAAATATCTTGGCCGTTGGGGCAGATTTCACTAATGGTATCTTCAGGGGACGGAGAACACTCCGCGAGTGCCTTGATGAACTTCATGGTTGGTAGATCCCCATCTCCATACAACGGCATCATTGGTCGTCCAAGCCTTAGGAAAGTCCAAGCGGTCCCATCCACGGCTCATGGGATGCTCAAATTCCTAGTAAAATGGGGAATAGTCACATTGCACAACAACACCATAATACCAGCAGAGTGTAGAATGGTAGTGGAAGCTCCAAATGAACTCCCTCCCAACGAGTCAGTAGCGTCAGAAGGGATAAAAGTAGCAACACATCCTGAATATCCGGAACAAACTGTCATAATAGGCGGAAGCCTATCAGAGAAAAGGAGGATGGAACTCTGTGATGTGCTCAAAAGTAACCTAGATATATTCGCCTGGAAACCCGCAGACATGACAGGCGTTCCAAGGTCCATAACGGAACACCGCCTGAACGTCCGCAAGGGATGCCCACCGATAAGGTAATAAAGGAGGGGTTAGGCACCGGACCGGAACAAAGCCATCCAAGAGGAAGTGGCTAAGCTGGTGGACGCACAGATCATGAGAGAAGTACATTACCATAGTTGGCTTGCGAACCCAGTGATGGTAAATAAACACGATGACAGTTGGAGGATGTGTGTCGGCTTCACAGACCTAGAAAAAGCATGCCTCAAAGATTGCTACCCCCTCCTAGAAATTGATTGGAAAATCGAATCCCTCTGTGGATATCCTTTTAAATGCTTCCTAGACGCTTACAAGGGGTATCATCAAATACATGTGGCAGAGGAGGATGAGGAGAAAATGGCGTTCCACACAAGCCAAGGGGTGTACTGCTACACAAAAATGTCGTTCGGCCTTAAAAATGCTGGGGCAACGTACCAACGGCTCGTGAATAAAGCCTTTGAAAAACAAATTGGTAGAAACTTGGAAGTCTACGTCGATGACTTGGTGATAAAGAGCCATACGGAGAAATAGATCCTCAGAGACATCGAAGAAACTTTCCAAACCTTAAGAAAAATAAACATGAACCTAAACCCCAAAAAATGCACCTTCAGTGCGGAAGAGGGGGTGTTCTTAGGCCATGTAGTTAATATGAAGGGAATTAAGGCATGTCTGGTAAAAGCAGAAGCATTGATAAAGCTACAATCCCTAAGAACATTAAAAGAAGTGCAAAGTCTCAATGGGAAGTTAGCAAGCTTGAATAGGTTCCTATCCAAATCCGCAGAAAAGTTGCTACCTTTTTTCAAAACCTTGAAGAATTGCATAAAAAAGAGCGATTTTCACTGGACGCCAGAGGCAAAAAGGCGTTCCCAGACATGAAACAATGCATTGTGGAACTATCAATGGTAACCGCACTAAAACCAAATGAAGAATTGATAATTTACCTCTGCGCAGCCAGAGAAGCAGTTAGTGCAGCCCTGCTAACAGAAAGAGATTCACAACAAATGTCGGTAAACTTCGTCAGCCGCACCCTTCAGACTCTGGAAGTAAATTAAAACTCAATGGAAAAGTTAGTGCTAGCCCTGGTGCATGCCTCAAGAAGGTTGAGAAGATATTTCCAAGCACACCCGATAGCCGTCATCACTGACCAGCCAATCAAACAAATCTTGTCGCAAACTGAAAACACCGGTAGAATGCTAAAATGGAAGTTTGAGCTAGAAGCATTTGACATCACTTACAGACTAAGGACATCTATCCGCGGCTAAGTCGTAGCCGACTTCATTGCTAAAATACCGAACGAAGATGGCCCGCCCATGGAGATACAAGTTGAGGAAACAATCCCAGACCCGTGGACTTTGTTCACGGATGGATCATCATGTCTAGAAGGATCAAGAGTCGGACTCATCCTCACAAGCCCGGAAGGGATAGAGTTCACTTATGCCCTAAGATTTGAATTTGAGGCGTCTAACAATGAGGCAGAATACGAGGCCTTAGTGGCTGGGTTACACATAGCAGAACAAATGGGCGTGCAAAACCTAGAGGCAAAGGCTGACTCACGATTAGTAGCAAATCAGATTAACGGATCATACATAGCGAAGGAGCAGAGCATGATCCAATATCTAGAAAAGGCCAGAGCGTTCATCAGCAGATTCACAAAGTTCTCTATCGAACAAGTACCAAGGAGCGAAAATAAAAAAGCAGATGCACTCAGCAAGATCGCATCCACTAGCTTTGCCCATCTAACTAAGCAGGTCTTGGTGGAAGTACTGAAAGAAAAATCAATTGAAGAACATGAGATTCTCGCAGTCGTGGAAGAGGAAGGGGACTCATGGATGACACCACTGCTCGAATACCTCAGAGACGGCACGCTACCAGCCGAAGTCAAGAGAGCACAGGCAATAAAAATAAAATCAAGACAATATGTCGTGATCGGCGGTGTCTTGTACCGCAAATCATTCCTAGAACCCTGGCTACGATGCGTAGGTCCCCTCCAAGCTGAGTATGTCGTAAGAGAAATTCATGAAGGGTCCTGTAGTATGCACTCTGGGCCAAGATCCGTTGTAGCAAAGACGATCCGATTAGGATATTACTGGCCAACAATGCACAGGGACGTACAAAACATCATACGAAAATGTGATGACTGCCAAGTCCACCGTCCGGTACCCAAGAACCCCCAGCAGAATTTAACACCCATAACCTCACCGTGGCCATTTTTACAAACGAGGAATCGACATTTCTGACCCTTTCCCAGAAGCTCAAAGAAAGGTGAAATTCCTTATTGTTGCTATCGACTATTTCACTAAGTGGATCGAAGCAAAGCCAGTCGCAACGATAACGGGAAACCAAGTCAATAAATTCATGTGAGATAACATCGTATGCAGATTTGGCCTACCAGGAGAGATCATATCCGACAATGGAAAGCAGTTCAGAGATAACATGTTTCAAGACTGGTGCGACAAACTGAATATCAAACAAAGATTTGCATCTGTCAAACATCCGCAAACAAACGAACAGGTGGAAAGAGCAAACCGCAGCCTAGGAGAAGGCATTAAAGCAAGGTTGGGCAGATAAAACAAGAACTGGGTCGAGGAGGTACCTCACGTACTATGGGCGCACCACACTACAATCAAGACAAGCAATGGGTATACCCCATTCTCCCTCACCTACGGCTCTGAAGCCATGATATAGGTTGAGATAGGAATGCCCTCACTAAGGTGCACAAAAATAGACCAAGCCATGAATGATGAAACTCTGCTACTGAACCTAGATGTCCTGGAGGAAGAGCGAGAAAAAGCCGTGATCCAAGAAGCCAAAAGCAAAGCGAAAATGGAGAAATACTACAATGCCAAGGTCCGCAACACAATCTTTCGGCCAGGAGATTTCGTTTACCGCAACAATGAAGCCAACCATGCAAAGGAAACAAGAAGCTTGGCCCAAAGTGGGAAGGACCGTATGAGATCGTGAAAGCACTCGGGAAAGGGGCATACAAGATTTAGAACAGCAGCGGAGACATGCTCTTGCGGACATAGAATGTCAAAGACTTGAAGAGATGTTACTACAGACCAAGGAATAACCAGTTGAGCAACCTAAGGATCTGCAGGCTTGTCCAGCACAGTGGTGTCATACAAATCATCTTGTGGCTGAGTGACGGGCATGACATCATCAGTAAGGGCCAGGGTAGAAATCTGGTAATCCACAATAAAGAGAGATGAGCCTTGAATAGGCACGTTAGCAGCGGCTTCATCCGATGCGGAGCTAGAAGACGGGCCTAACATTCTTCTCTTAGCACGCTCGTAGATGGCAGGTATAACATCGGACAAAAACATCTCGTGGCTAATAGAACCTGACCCTCTTGAAACATGAGACTCAGAATAGACAGGGATGGTAGCCTGGTCAAGAGAAGGCTGAAGCTTACGGAGTTCAGGAGTAGAATCTGCATCACCCTCCAAAGTCAACGCAGACATAATAAGAGCAAGTGAGGAGTCCTTGAGAGCCTCCAATTCCTCCAACAAAGAGAAAGAAACATTCTCAAACTCCCTAACCGCGACAACATACTTGTTTTCAACCTCAGGATCATAAGCTTCAACCTGAGCCAGAGACCTCTCAACTTGTCCGTGTTCGATCCCCGCTTCCAAACCCCGCTGGTACCCCTTGTTGATAGCCAAAGATATAACCTTTCCCAAGGCGAAACGACACTTAAAAGATTATGCGTATGTCATCACGGCAAGACGAATGTCGTGACCAAGGACCCACCTCCGCCCGGTTATCGCATTCAACATATGAGGGTAAAGGTCAGTGTCCATGTCGCGTCTAACATCAGCGATGTGGGCATCCAACTTGGCAGATTGCTCCTCAAAACGCCGAGCCGCCGCATCTTGAAGAGACAAGAAATCTTCTCTCATATTGGCTTCACCAGCAATCTCACCTCGCAAACTCTCATAGTTAGCCCCCAACTTGACCACCTGCCCACTCAGCTCATTACATATTAATTCAAGGGCGGATACCTTACTCAGCAACTCAACGTTTTGTTTACTTAAACAAACGATCTCCTCATATTTAGTCGCAACCCCAACTTCTAGCTCAGATACACTCCACGGAGCTCATTTATCTTCGCGGCCTCCTCCTCAGCCTTCTCTAACTTAGCTTTTAAAGCAGCAATCTCTGCATCCATTCGCTAGATAATCACAACACCATCCTTAAACTTCTTCTCAAACCTCTCCCTCGACATGATCTCATGCTCATACCGCAGGTGCAATTCAGAAACCATGCAAACATGCTGACTGGAGTTAATGTTAAAACTATTAAGAAACCCAGCATCAGTCTGATTAGCCCAATACTAAGGCGGAGTAATGTGATTAAGTAGATTACTACAAAGGGCAGGATTGTCTACCCGAGCATTGTTAGTTACATTCCATTCAGGAACGTAGATATTTTGAGAAGTAGCAGAGTCGACATTTTGGGACTCATAAAATTCATCCGCAGGATATTCACTACCAGGCACAGAAGCAGGAGTTTCGACATTGTTCCCAAGAATAGAGGAGGCCCCAGCCCCGCCAGCAAACTCTGTGGCAACATTCTCCTTATTCTCAACCTCGACATCAATATGCGGAAAATGAGACTTAAACTTAGGGGAAACATCAGCATCCAAATCACCATGCTCAGAGTTGGAAGTCACAACAACATACCAAACAGGCGAACGATGCGTCTGAACATTTACATCCCGTGTCGAACCAGAGGCTTCAGGAACATCTTGTTTAGGTGTAGGTGTAACATAAGAATACACAAACTCTTCAGAAAGACGCGGAGCGGACCCCGATTCATTTTCATGCGGCCCGCTTTGAAGCTCAAGCCTCTTCAAAGCAGCCGGAATCTTACCAGTAGTAGTAGATATAGGCTCAAAGATTAAAACACCCCCGTCCTAGCTTTCTTCACGAGAGGGGCATTAAAAACAACTTTCCTCTTCTTTTTCCCAACATGCTCTTCCAACTCATTCGCAATAGTATGATCCAGAAGACGGATCGTCTGAGCTGTGAGGGCAATAACCATATCCTTAGTTTCTACCAAAAGAGGAACCTCCTTTTCAGCAAGAGTCCTTTCGCCAGTCTTCACATTGAAAGGATCCGCGGACTTGACAAAATCAACCAATCCCATCTCTATAACAAACACAACAATACGTATTACACTATGAAACAATAGTACAAAACTTCGGCCTACATTTAAATAAATACCTACCCTCATCATCACTATCTAAAAAGTAGGACGGACATCAGTCTCAGAATATGAGCGACTTAAGCCTACAACACACAAAAAGACCTCCGGATACTTCTGTATAAGAGTACGGTTCTCATCAAGCAACTCTACACAAGGCAAGTCAATAGCATCATCCACTTGAAAGGGATCCTTGATGATGGAAGTGCCATTAAACCAAGGAATAGATAACGGACAAACAGTGGCATCAATAAAAAAATGATTGTTCCAATTCTTCAAAGAATCAAGATTCTTCGAATAACAGCAAGGAACGACGGTACCAATACGTTTGGAAAAAGATAGCCAACCGTTGCTAATAGAATTAACATAAAACTGGTGGAACGTACCAACAGTAGGCACGCGACCGACAACACGACATATAAGCTCAAAATGACTCACCTTCGCTGCGCCAATAATAGATAACTGTGCAAGATCAATCTGATAATACTCAAGAACACAAAGAAGGAACTTCGATAAAGGGACACAGAAGTTAACGAACTCAACAAAATGGATATACATACCAATCTTCTCCACCGAACTATCCTTGATAGTAGCATTACGATCAGGAAATTCTGGCAGTAACCCAACCGAAATATTAAACAAAGTTCGATGAGAGTCTAACTCTCTCTGTGTCAACATGGAGGTTACAATATCAATCGTAGGACCAACCAGTTCAAAGAAATGATGAGAATTTAGAAAAGGAATGGAGCCTAACCTGCTACTAGGTGATCACACAAAGAAAGGAGATAAGTGATTAAGATGATAGCTGGACATTTTTTACAATGGCGATAGAAGAAAAGTGAAGTGAAAAAACCACAGTAAAAACAGAGATAAAGTATTTATACTCACTCTAAAAAACTAACCCTAAAATCCTAAGATGAAGACACGTGTCTACACTCCCCATTGAACGGTCAGGATCGAAAGAAATAAACGTTTACGACGGTTTGTGCACCTGACAAAATGTCACATCGGTCAAAAATCACATGGCCAGGAATAAAACACGACACTCAAGGATACCTACCGACTAAAAGACACGGCCCATGAGCACGCTACAGACACAAGAGGTAGAACATAGCAGGCAACACATTTAAGTCTAGCAATATTTTTCGCACGCACGGAAAACATACTAGACTAGGGGGACATGTGTAACACCTCTAAAATATGTCGCAGCAGAATGGTAACCAGAGGCATTACTTCATAATACACAAGCACAAGATAGATAAAGAATGACCTCTATACGAGTCATTTGAAAGATGATGTTTAATTCATTTCAAAGTTTGTATAAAAGCACCATGCTTCAAGAGTTCACTAGTATGAAAATGTAAAGATTTTAATACATAACCAAATGTTCAAAAGTAATGCAATAAATCTTTCATGATGTGAGACAACAAAATGTGACTCATATATGATGCTCCAAAATGCTATCCAGATAGCAAGCAGTTACTGACCTGAGAAAAGCATGCTTTAAAACGTCAACATAAAGTTGGTGAATTCATAGGTTTATGTAAGTATAAATGTAGGACCGCAAGAGTTCAATGCGTAAAATAATGTAACACATACAAAATCACAAAATGTTTTACGATTGCCCTAAGCTCATGACATTGAAGCTACAACTATGTATGTGTGCATATTTATGCACTAATGTACCCGTGTAGATGTTCAACCCGCAATATCTAAAATCTGATATGATATACGTCCGTTTGACAAGTAAGCATGACTTACTCAGACGAGGATGTCAATCCCAAATAGATCAATTTATAACACACGCGCTTACACAAAGTAATTAACAGTTCATGATACTAGGTATAATGGGTTATCGCTACTTAGGCATTTCGTAATATGTTTAAAAGAGTACTTGCGTCCAAATATAAAACATGGCATGTATCTCACCCCGAGATTTGTAAAGTATTGTTGAACAAGTAAAGTGGGGCTATAAACTCACCTCAAGTGATGAAATTGATTTCTAGAAAAATCAACTAGAAATGTCGTCGATAAAGACCGGTATGCAACCTATTTAATTATAGGTCGATTTAGAATACACATGGAAATATAGAACAATGCACTATATTTTATCTTGTTATATCACCACTTAATAGTTTTAGACTTAGCTTATAAATCAAAATAATGCTTTCGTTAAGTTTATAACTTTTATTAATTTTGCAACGACAATATATATATATAGTATAGTTAATTTATAAATAAAGTTTAAAACGCGTATAAATATTATACAAGTGATGCTATATTATTTCCTAAGATTTTTATAGTCCAAACGGACCTGAAAACGTGTTTTACTATTCACATAAGCTTTTATTACTTGTAAAAAGTGTGCAGGAATTTTTGTGACACTTTCTCAAAAATAGTCTAAGTTTGATTAAGTTTTACTCTTCCGTGTTACACTTTTGGGCTTCAAAACTCGCAAAACCGTATTGAAAAATCATTCCGGACAACATTCTAGTTTTATACTTAAGCCGGTTCAGACCGAAAATGGTTAAAAATATGAATTATAAATCTGTCAGATTTTGCCAAAAACGTTTTTGTCGGTATTGTTTCAAATCTAGTTTTGACCTCAACTTCTTCGTTTTAAGTCCGTTTTTCGCGTTCTCTATATGCACGGAATCGTATTGAGACATACTAACACATTTTTAAGGTTTTAACTTGTAAAAAAAAATACGTAACTAGTTGTTTACAACCTGCTATCCTAGGGGGCGTTTTACACACTTTAAAACTATAATTTTAACATCATTTTTACAAAACAACAACTTCTATTTTTTTGCCATTTCTATTTTTGATGTGTGTCCTGCTCCGACAAAAGGGGAGTTTCAGTTAATCCTTAGGCTCTTTTTAACCACTTCAACCTCTTCCACAATAAACAAATCCAAACTAACCTAATCCCATCTAACACTTTACAATATAATGAAATAACTTGTAAAATCAAATAAGTTAGTTTATGAATAACAAACTTGTTAACATGTTTAATAATCATACAAGTAAGTAGTATTCTTGATTTCTTTGAAAATGTTTATAAAATTTTACTAGTTGGTGATATAACTTAATAATCTTGATGTTCATGTATGTAAATACATTTGTAAATATAGAAACATGTAAGAACAAAATCAATCTGTATGAAAATCAAAAGAGTAAATGTAGAATGCTTACAAAGCTTATAATCAAAATAAACCCTAAACTTTGATTTTAACCCACAAACCTTATCAAAATCCTAATCTTGATTTATGAAACCCTAACTTAATTCTTGAAAAACTCTTTCTTAAAATTGAAACCCTAACTTGAAAATCAACTTAGAACACCTTAGATAATACCCTTGATCACACTTGTATACTTGTAATATCAAGAAGATGTACGCTATGAAAAAATTTATGGCATATATGTGAGTCGTGAGCTCTAGTAGAGAGAAAGAGGGAGTGTTTTGATTTTTGCAAGTGATAAGTATGTGAGAAAGACTTGTTGCAAGGTTCATTTTATAATGAAAATATCTAGGGAACAAACTAACATCAAATCTATGATTTCAAGGGGAGGGAGTGCTGGTTGTAAGAGATTGGTAGGAGGGAGTGGTTTTGTGTAAGGGTTAGCTAGAACTTGTAAGTAACCTTTAAAAAAGAGTTCAAACTAGCACATGGTATAATATCTAATGTAAAACTTGATATTGTTTTGTGTATATATACATGTAACCGGCCATGGTTGTGATTTTGGGTAAGAATTATATAAATTTTGGGTATTGGATATAATTGTGGATATTTGGTTAAGTGTAGAAAGGTGGTATAGTTTACATGCATGCATGAAGCTAAATATTGCGAAACGTAAACGTTTTACGTAACATATAAAAATAAAATACGAAAAGTTATAAATTATCTTCGTAATAATTATATAACACTTGTTTGACGTAAACTTTTATTTATTTAATTCCGGTTTACGTTGATTGTTGATTTTCAGTTTACGCGATTTAACTTAACGGTTGGAATTAAAAGTAAATGCGTAAAAGCTCAAAATAAATAATTTGAGTTTATTGACGTAAAATAACCAAAAATTACAGATTGTTACAAAATGATGACGTATAGTATTATCCGAACCCTGAGTCCAGAACAAACAACAAATAACGGGCTCAGGCCCAGCAACGACAAAGGTTCGGGAAGGCCCACAGTCCGCATCCGCATAAGACTGTTCAGCGACCACACCGCGCGACCATCAGCAAACCGTGAACACAAGAGTCACAACCCATCCAAAGTCACGCACCACTTCCTGACAAAAGGAATACCAAATAAAGCAAAGAAGACTGCATAGGAAACCAAAGAGGGAACATCAACCCTCTAAAAAGGGATAACAAACGAGAAATACTCTGACCCCCGCTACTACGCAACAAAGTATGACGTATCCAGCGATGTTGACCCTATGGAAACTACCCTATTATCCACTGGATAATAGGAGGAACCCCCCTTCTCGTGACCCATGCAGCCGACAACGACACCGGCCTATAAAAGGAGTTGCCAAAACACTCCTAACGGTATGACTTTTGCAACCAGATTACATACATACTATTTATAACCAATACTTACTCTTACGTCGAAGTCCAATCGCAGGACATCCCTCCGCGGTAAGACTAACGGTGTCTTTCTTTCTTGGCAGGAAATCATCCTTCACTTTTACTTAGTACAAACCAACCCTTGAGGAATGAGCTAGGAATAACCATTCTTAGCGAGTTCGCTTTCTTTAATCCCTTATTCCGCTATTTTTGTACTAACAACTATGAAATTAAGCATTTAGTAATTTGACTCTTAACAAATATCGTGTAATCTTAGTCGCCTAAATATATGTAGTATGTGTGTGTATACTATATCCATTAAAGTAGTAACTTTATGCGTCACATTATTGTGTTCATTGGGTTTGTGATAATACTTTAGATAAAAATCCAAGATCAACGGGTGCGATACAGTACAGTACTCCATAAGTGAAATTTATTACACGTACTTGGCAATTGTTTTGTTTATTCAAAGCTTCACTTATGTTTGAACATTCTTGAAACAAAAAGACTCGACAAGCATTGTGATAAGCTGTCACACCCCGTAAATTTCAGGTCAATATTTTAAACTATTATGATCATTATTTTGAATTTTATCCGTTACGTTTGAATTTAACCTAAAACCGAGAGGTTATCCCGTGTTAATCTAAAAAACGTCATCAGACGCGTTCTAGCTTTGGATTTTGATTAGTCGAGATATTATATGCATTATTTTATATTTACTAAGTGTTTCATAGTTTACGTTCACTCCCGATATTTATTTTTACGGTTTAGCATATTATTTACGTTTTTTGCTTTTTTGATCAAACGAAACCCCAAAACCCGTAATATTTTCGTGTAAACTCTAATTATTGTTTGTCTTGAGTTTGCAAGTCAAAAACTTCATGGTCATCCCTCCCTCTACTCAAATCACACGCATGCACACACACTCTTAATTAAATCAAGTGGAATCTTTATGCTTTAATTTGAATTGTTTGGAATTATTATGCAGGCTTGGTGTGTAAGATGTTTCCTTGTCCTCATGCATCATTTGTCACCTTGCATGGTGAGGACCACTTCTCCACTATCTTAAAGAAATGGAATCTTGATTTAATTTCAAGTTAGTGATCAAGCTAGAATCCCCCCTCCCCTTGGCTCATAAAACCGGACGAACCACAAGGACCATAGGGTCCTTGGTTCCATACTTTTGCTAACCATTTGTCACATGTAGCCAACCCATAAACCTTAGTACCCATCTATAAATACCACATGATACCAAGGTTTAGGTTATTTCTCACAATACAAGCCTCACAAAATTTTGTTTCTCTCTTCTTTTTTCTCTTTTTTCCACGACACAAAACCACCACCACCACCATTTCATAGTTTTGATTTCAAGCAAGATTTACACATTTCAATCTCATTTCTAATCATATCTAAGGGTGTTCCAAGGGTTTGATCATTGTTTTCAAGGTTTTCTAAAGATTTTAAGAGTTAGGGTTTTGATATTTTAAGAAGGTTTGCAAGATCATTTGTGGTTTATAGATCTAAGGATTTTGGATTAGATCTTGTGTGTTTCTTGACTCATCTTGTTCTTGTAAGTGTTTTATTCCACCTCTTGTGATTTATTTTTGGTTCTTATGCAAGGTTAAGGCCTATGTGTTTGTGGTTTTTGAAAATAAACAAGTTAAAACATAAACTAATATTGTTTTATGGTTCTTTGATTTACAAAAGGTTTGGATGTGAGTACGAGTGATCATAAGTGTTGCAACAATAGAAATGATAGGATTAGGTTAGTATTGATTGTGGTTTTGATGGCGAAACATTGGTTGGTTTAGTAGTGATCGGGACTAGGTTAGAATAGGCACAATTGTGAAGTTTGGAGAAATTTTGGGGAGCATTCACGAAAAATATGGTTGCTGATCCGATTTTGTTTTAAGGTTTTAGGCGACTTAAAAATGTTTTCATTAGTCAAGAAAGTAGTTTTTGGAGAGCTTATTTCGAATAGATATATTTTCATATATCGAACACTAAAAGTGGATTTAAAACGGCCAAGTTATAGCGAAATGAATTTTGGAACACTTTTCGGAAAAATAATAAATGGCGTTGCTGATGCGAAAAGTAAATTAGGTTTTCAGACACTTTCAGATATTTTTGAGGTTTTAAAACATTGGCGAAACATATAGAAACATTAGCATATTGATTGGAAACATTAGAAACGTCATAAAGTTAATTATGGAATGGCGAATGTTATAAAAGCGTAAGACTTATAAAATTAGTAACTTTTGAGATAAGTCGACGAGATGGATGTAAAAGTTAGGCGTTTAGGTATTGATAAAGCGTTTTCGGAAATATAGATTTAACAAAATATAGGGGACGGTATTAATGTCTTTGAACTTAGAACTTTCCTAAAATAGAAAGTTTCCTAAAATAGTAGCTTTTAGTAAACCGTGGTGTATTTTAATCATGAACATTTTATCATCATAACGACATCATTTTTCTATCTAAGACACAAACACATATGGTTTCCTACTCGTTGTTAAGCGTTTCGCTTTTGGTTTCGTATATCATATCTTAGTCCTAAGACGTGTCATTCCTTTAGGTGACGGCTAGGATTGTGTACCATCTTTCTCTTACGTGATTATCATTCGCTCATCGCTCTAAGGTGAGTTCATAGCCTCACTTTTACTCTTTTTGAATAAATGTTTTACAAATTGGGATGAGAAACATTGCTTGTTTTAAACTTTAGACACAAGTGTTTTCAGTTATCATTTCCTGTTTACGTATTGTCTAAGTAGCAATTAGACCACTATCATGCCCAAACCATCATGAACCGTTAATACCTATGACAAATGGGATTGGTTAAGTAAGCGTGAGTGTTATAAATAGATCTATTTGGGACTAATTATCCCTATCCGGGTAAGCAAGCACTTACTTGTTTCTGTGTCGATGAACGAACATATATATATCATGTCGGGAAGTCATTGGGGTGTCTTGGTCAGACATCTGTAGGGCATTATCATCACTTTGCATATTATATGTATCTCGTAATTTAGCATCGGTGTCTTGAGCTTAGCGCAACGTAAATACTTTTCATGTGATATTGTATCTGTTATAATAGTCACATCACTTTTAAAATCTTGTGGTCCAACCTTACATCAATTCAAACCTATGAATTCATCAACTTTATGTTGACTGTTTTAAGCATGTTTTCTCAGGTGCTTAGCTGGATTGTTCTTAAAGTGCTATTTGATGTTGCATGTATTGCTGTGTGTCTTTCAAGAATGTTTATCTTTAAACTTAAATACTCATTTTCATAAAAGCATGTTATGATTCCGCTGCATTTTACTTAAGCTTCCGCTAAGACTATTTCATTTATGTCGAGAATACTGTAAGACTTATTTTGATTTATCCAAAGCAACGAGTTATGTTTTATCAAACTTCCATATAGTGGTCGTTTACTTGATCTTGTGCGATGTATGCAATGACGTCACGCCTCCGGAAATGTATTTCGTCCAGGCCCCGTTTGGGGGTGTGATAGATTGGTACCAGAGCCAAGGTTATAGTGAACAAGGTAGCTTATACTAGGTCTGTTCTATAACCAGTATGTGATCCTACGTGTTTTTACCTGCTTATATATTATATAATATTAATAATAATAGCATTATATATATATATATATATATATATATATATATATATAAGTACAAATTATATATGATATTGCCATAATTACTTTATACATCATTTTGCCATATCATATTTTGCATCATACTTATTTTCTCGGCATTGCACGCACTTGGCATGGTTTCATATAAAGAGATTTATATAAACCTTTGCTTGTGCATGTTATGGCAGCTTCTGTTATTCCTATTTTGTCGGATTCATCTAAGGAGAGTGTGGATTCTCATGTCTTGCGAGTGATTCTTTTTGGTGCTATTCCTGCCATTATCCCTGTTATCCCTGTGGTTTCTGCTGAGGTTCCTATTGTACCTGCTAATCCTTTAGTTTCACTGAAGGTGAGAGCAGCATCTGTTACCTTACCTGCCGGGGTGCTTGATTTGGTGGATTATTCATCTTTTGATTATGATCCATCGGAGGATTCCTTACCTACAGCACCAGAGTTACCATTGGTTTCACCCTTCTTGTGTTCTGATGACTCGAAGGTGGATAATGAGTCTGAGCCTGCTGAGCAGAGACCCGACAGGCATGAGTCTCATGCCGTTCATGATGCTATGGTTTTGAGGTGGAGGGACATGGTCACATTTAGGCAATCCTTACCGCTGAGATCATCATCTTACGACACATTTGTACCATCATATGAGTTTCCCATTGCCCTTGTTGTTGCTCCACCTAGGATTCGTCGACGGCCAGCAATTCTTATCCGACCCGGTAAGGCTATTCTTTTCGGTCGACCTTACCGCATCCATCCGAATGGGCCGAGTAAGTTGTTGACTGCAAGGAAGAGAGTTGGACATTTTCCTGCTCATAGACTTGCATGGAGACGTGTATCTCATCATTTATAGGATCGTCATTCTTCACCAGACTTTACTTCAGACTCATCTTCTTCTGGTTCATCTTCGGATTCTTCATCAGATACTTTTTCAGGTTCACCTTCAGATTCATTGTCAGACACATCATCAGTTTATTCTTCAGGGTGCGATGCATCAGGTCAGACTCATTCAGGACCATCGACTAGAGTTGCATCATCTAGGTTGGTTTATCCCCCGATTATGACTTCATGATATAGTGAAGCGTTTAGACGTTTGAGGTTTGCACCATTGTCTACTCCTTACCCACCAACGACATCAGAGTCATCCTCGGATTCATCTTCTGGGAGATCATTGGATTCACCTTCACTTTCTGCTGGACAATCTCGCAAGAGATGCAGAATCCCTACTACTTCACTACCGTCATCTACTCCTGTTTCTCGATCATTAGCCCTTACTCATGCTGATCTTTTACCACCTCGCAAGAGGTTCAAATATTCATACTCACCCGAGGATAACAGAGAGGAGCATATAGAGATTGGTACTACTATTGCAGAGGCTGTTGCAGATTTGGGTATTGGTGATGGAGTTGGTTATACTGAGGATGGTATAGGTATGAGAGTTGAGATTGCTGCTAGTGATATTAGGGAGGACGAGGAGGAGTTTGAGGCAGAGGCCAGTGCGAAAGGTACGATGGAGATCGTTGTAGATCTATTGGTTACTGGTGGTATTTCTGAGTCCACTAAAGGAGATGCTCCTGATCTCGAGGGTACTCTTTATGATATAGTTCACTACACGTCGGAGGTTCCTCTTGATATACTGAGTTTAAGACTGTTTAGAGACAGTTGGAGGCTGGTCAGTTGATGGCTAGCGGAGAGAGAGCTGGTTTGACTGATAGGATTAGGAGGTTAGGACGGGAGAACCTAAGGGTTCGAGCTTTGTTGTGTATCGAGAGAGATCGGGTTGACAATCTTCGCCATCACATGGCACTTTCGCAAGAGGAGTTTCGTCAGATTCGTAGGGATCGTGATGATGCTCGGAGGAGACTTAAGAGATTAGAGTCATTTGTTGAGAGGCGTTTAGGGTTTTGCCCTTAGTCTGGAAGTACCATAGTTATGTAGGACATTAGATTGATGGTTAGGTCTAAATGTTAGTAGTAGAAATATTGTAAATCAAGTACCCCGTCATAGGTTGATTGTAACCGAATTAGATTCTAATATATATATGAAATCTTATTCTACTATTCTGTTGTGTGTTCATCTTAAACATGATATTGTTATTTATTTGTTTTGGCAAAACGTGTTGTTATTATATTTTATTTCATATTAGGTATTCAATTCTCGTTATAAGTCGTTTTACACCATTTCAAATCTCATCATGTGCTATGTCTTGTGTTTAGGACATGACTATCACACGTTCTGGAATGACCCCTGAAATAATCGAAGAGCTCATTGCCCAGCGAGTGGCTGAGGCATTGCCTAACTATGAGGCAACCCGTGCTGCTAACGCTCTCAAGGCCGAAATTAAAAGCCAAAATGGCAATAACGCTGATAATGGAAATGGTAGAAATAGGAGTGGAAATCATGGAGATAGAGGAAACAACAAAAATGGAAATCCAAATGAGAATGGTAGAGGTGCTATGCCAGTTGCTCGTGTGTGTACCTATCAAGACTTCGTGAAGTGTCAACCGCTTAACTTCAAAGGGACTGAAGGAGTTATTGGTTTGACAAGATGGTTTGAGAAGATGGAAACAGTGTTCCACATTAGCAATTTTCCAGAAGTGTATCAAGTTAAGTATGCCACTTTCACTTTGCTAGATAGTGCATTAACTTGGTGGAATTCACACAAAAGGACAGTTAGAGTTGATGATGCGTTTGCTATGACATGGAGAGATCTTATGAAGTTGATGACGGAAGTGTATTGTCCAAGGAACGAGATATAGAAAATGGAAACTGAATTATGGAACTTGACTGTGAAGAACAATGATTTGGCTGCTTATACTCAAAGATTTCAAGAGTTGACCCTGTTGCGTACTAGAATGGTTCCAGGAGAGAAAGACCGAATTGAGAGGTATGTTGGAGGTCTCCCTGACAACATTCAAGGGAATGTGATGTCTGCTGAACCAATGAGACTCCATGATGCAATTCGGTTGGCTAACAATTTGATGGACCAAAAGTTGTAAGGTTATGCAATTAGGAGTGCTAAGAACAAAAAAGAGTTTGAGAGCAATCAAAGAGACAACCGTGCACAACTGCACAACAACCCGCGTTCAAGAGGCAGAATGTTAGAGGATCAAATGTGGCCAGAGCCTATACAACCGGTGGCAATGAAGGTAGGGTTTATGTTGGACCCCACCCTCTTTGCAACAAGTGCAAGTTACACCATGTTGGGCCATGCACTGTAAAGTGTAGAAGTTGTGAAAAGATTAGTCATTTAACCAGGGATTATAAGCCCACAGTTCCCGCGGTAGTTAATTAAAGGGCCCCGGTGGTGAATCAAAGGAACGCCACATGTTTTGAATGTGGAAGGCAAGAGCATTTCAAGAAGGATTGCCCCAAACTAAAGAATCAGAACCATGGAAACAAGCCTATTATTCTTAAAGCTAGAAGGAAAGCTTATGTTATTGGTGGAGGAGATGCAAACCCGGGATCCAACGTTGTCACAGGTATGTTTCTTCTCAATAACCATTATGCTTCTGTATTATTTGATTCGGGTGCCGATTGAAGTTTCGTATCGACTACTTTTAGTACCTTGCTTGATGTATCCCCGATACCTTAGACGTTAGTTATGATGTCGAATTAGCCGACATAAAGATTGCTGAAACAAATATTATGCTTAGAGGCTATACCATAGGATTATTAGGTCATCCGTTCAACATTGATTTAATGCCCGTAGAGCTCGATAGCTTTGACGTCATCATCGGTATGGATTGGCTGGCGAATAATCATGCGGTGATTGTCTGTGACAAGAAGATAATACGTATTCCTTTTGGAGACAAAATTCTGATCGTTCAAGGAGATAGGAGTAATAAGGGGAAGAAATCAACGTTGAATATCATATAGTGTACCAAGACTCAGAAGTATATGAAGAAAGGTTGTCATGTATTTCTGGTGCAAGTTACAAAGAAGGAACCAAAAGTTAAGTCGAAGGAGAAGTGATTAAAGGACGTGCCAATTGTAGGGAAATTTCTGGAAGTCTTTCCAAAAGATTTGCCTGGATTGACACCTGCGCGACAAGTTGAATTTCAAATTGACTTAGTCCCTAGTGCTGCACCTGTGGCACGAGCCCCTTATAGACTTGCTCCGTCAGAAATGCAAGAACTATCTGCGCAACTGCAAGAACTTTCTGACAAAGGATTTATAAGGCCAAGTCCTTCACCATGAGGAGCTCCGGTCTTGTTTGTCAAAAAGAAAGATGGATCTTTTTGGATGTGTATCGATTACCATGAACTGAACAAGCTTACTATTAAGAATCGATACCCACTCCCAAGAATCGATGACTTGTTTGATCAGCTGCAAGGATTAAGTGTCTACTCGAAGATCGACTTGAGGTCTGGTTATCACCAACTCAGTTTTCGTGACGAGGATATTCCAAAAATGGCGTTTAGGACACGCTATGGTCATTACGAGTTCCAAGTAATGCCTTTTGGATTGACAAATGCACCGGCGGTATTCATGGATTTAATAAATCGGGTGTGCAAGCCATTCTTGGATAAATTTGTTATCGTGTTCATAGATGATATTTTGATCTACTCAAGGAACAAAGTAGAACATGAAAGACATCTTAAGAAAATTCTAGAGTTACTTAAGAAGGAAGAATTATACGCCAAATTTTCAAAGTGCGATTTTTGGCTTTCTAAGGTACAATTTCTCGATCACGTGATTGATAGTGAAGGCATTCATGTGGACCCAGCTAAGATAGAATCAATTAGGGATTGGGCATCGCCCAAGACTCCGATAGAGATTCATTAATTTTTAGGTCTTACTGGTTATTACCGAAGGTTTATTGAAGGCTTTTCAAAGATTGCTAAACCTATGACTAAATTGACTCATAAGAGCGTAAAATTTGATTGGGGTGAAAAGGAAGAGGCTGCATTTCAGACTTTGAAGCAGAAGTTGTGTAGTGCATCGATTTTGGCATTGCTAGAAGGAAGTGAAAATTTATGGTTTATTGTGATGCTTCTCATAAAGGGTTGGGCGCTGTGTTGATGCAGAAGGAGAGAGTCATAGCTTATGCATCCCGCCCACTTAAGATCCACGAGAAGAACTACATGACACATGATTTGGAATTGGGAGTTGTAGTGTTCGCTCTCAAGATGTGGAGACATTATTTGTACGGCACAAAGTGAGTTGTGTTCACTGATCATAAAAGTTTGTAACATATTCTAGATCAGAAGGAGTTGAACATGAGACAACGTAGATGGTTAGAGTTGTTGAGTGATTACGATTGTGAGATTCGTTATCATCCAAAAAAAATCAAACGTGGTGGCGGATGCCTTGAGCCGAAAGGAACGTATCAAGCCACTACGAGTTCGAGCTTTGGTTATGGCGGTGGGTTTGAATCTTCCTGTGGAAATTCTGAAGGCTAAAAATGAGGCAAGAAAGGAGGAAAATTATGGAACTGAGGATTTTGGTGGAATAATTAAGAAGCTAGAGTCCCGTACGGACGGAATGTTATGTTTGAATAGGAGAAGTTGGATACCTTGTCGTGGTAGCTTAAGGGAGTTGATTATGCATGAGTCGCATAAGTCAAACTACTCAATTCATCCTGGACCGGACAAGATGTATCAAGATTTAAAGAAGTTGTATTGGTGGCCGAATATGAAGGCTGAGATTGCTACCTATGCAGTAAGTGTTTGACCCATGCTAAGGTCAAGGCTGAATACCAAAAACCATTCGGACTATTGGTTCAACCTGAGATCCCAGTATGGAAGTGGGAGAACATCACTATCGATTTCGTTACTAAGTTTCCAAAGACGTCGACTGGACAAGATACAATTTGGGTAATTGTTGACTGACTCACAAAATCCGCTCATTTCTTACCAATGAAGGAAAACGACTCAATGGAGAAGTTGACGAGACAATACTTGCAGGAAGTTGTCTCAAAGCATGGTGTACCAGTTTTGATTATTTCTGATCGAGATGGTAGATTTACATCTCAATGCTGGCAATCGCTAAATAAAGCTATAGGTACTCAATTGGATATGAGTACGGCTTATCATCCGCAAACCGATGGTCAAAGTGAAAGAATCATCCAAACTTTGGAGGACATGTTGCGTGCTTATGTGATTGATTTTGGGAAAGGTTAGGATAGGCACCTACCTTTGATGGAGTTTTTTACAATAACAGTTATCACACTAGTATCAAAGCTGTACCGTTCGAGGCTCTGTACGGTCGCAAGTGTCGATCACCCATTTGTTAGGTTGAGGTTGGAGACGCTCAGCTTACTGGCCCATAAGTTGTTCATGAAACAACTGAGAAAATCTTTCAGATCAAGAAGCGTATTCACGCTGCTCGTGATAGGCAAAAGAGTTTATCCGATAGGAATCGTAAGCCTACGAAGTTTCAGGTTGGAGATATGGTCATGTTGAAAGTGTCACCATAGAAAGGGGTGATACGTTTCGGCAAACAGGGAAAGTTAAACGCTCGTTATATTAGACCATTTAAGGTACTCGCTAAGGTTGGAACGGTTGCTTACAAACTTGAACTCCGAGATCAATTAAGTCATGTTCATAGCACTTTTCATGTTTTTAATTTGAAGAAGTGTTACGCCAACGAACCGCTTGCTATTTCATTAGATGAAATTCAGATCGACGATAAGTTAAACTTTATCGAGGAACCGGTCGAGATCATGGAACAAGAAGTGAAGCAACTAAAGCAAATCCGTATCCCGATTGTTAAGGGACGTTGGAATTCCAAGCGAGGACCTGAATTCACTTGGGAACGCGAAGACCAAATGAAGAAGAAATACCCTCATATCTTCGCTAAATCTAAACCTACATCTGAATCAACGTCTTAAGATTTGAGGACAAAGCTCTTCTAACGGGGAAAGGATGTCACACCTCGTAAATTTTAGGTCAATATTTTAAACTGTTCCGATCATTATTTTAAATTTTACCCGTTACGTTTGAATTTAACCTAAAACCGAGAGGTTATACCGCGTGAATATAAAAAACATCATCAGACGCGTTCTGGCTTTGGATTTTGATTAGTCGAGATATTATATGTATTATTTTATCTTTACTAAGTGTTCCGTTGTTTACGTCTACTCCCGATATTTATTTTTACGGTTTAGCGTATTATTTACGTTTTTTACGTTTTTGATCAAACGGAACCCCATAAACCTGTAATCTTTTCGTGTAAACTCTAGTTATCATTTGTCTTGAGTTTGTAAGTCAAAAGTTTCATGCACACACACTCTTAATTAAATCAAGTGGAATCTTTATGCTTTAATTTGAATTGTTTGGAAGTATTATGCATGCTTGGTGTTTAAGATGTTCTTTTGTCCTTATGAATCCTTTGTCACCTTGAATGGTGAGGACCACTTCTCCACTATCTCAAAGAAATGGAATCTTGATTTAATTTCAAGTTAGTGATCAAGCTAGAACCCCCCTCTCCCCTTTGGCTCATAAAACCGGATGAACCACAAGGACCATATGATCCTTGGCTCCACACTTTTGCTAACCATTTGTCACATGTAGCCAACCCATAAACCCTAGTACCCATCTATAAATACCACATGATACCAAGGTTTAGGTCATTTCTCATAATACAAGCCTCACAAAATTTTATTTCTCTCTTCTTCTTTCTCTATTGGCCACGACACAAACCACCACCAACATTCCAAAGTTTTGATTTCAAGCAAGATTTACACATTTCAATCTCATTTCTAATCATATCTAAGGGCGTTCCAAGGGTTTGATCATTGTTTTCAAGCTTTTCTAAAGATTTCAAGAGTTACGGTTTTGATATTTTAAGAAGGTTTGCAAGATCATTTTGGGTTTATAGATCTAAGGATTTTGGATTAGATCTTGTGTGTTTCTTGACTCATCTTGTTCTTGTAAGTGTTCTATTCCATCTCTTGTGATTTTTTTATGGTTCTTATGCAAGGTTAAGGCCTATGTGTTTGTGGTTTTTGAAAATAAACAAGTTAAAACATAAACTAGTATTATTTTATGGTTCTTTGATTTACAAAAGGTTTGGTTGTGAGTATGAGTGATCGTGAGTGTTGCAATAATAGAAATGATAAGATTATGTTAGTATTGATTGTGGTTTTGATGGCGAAACATTGGTTGGTTTAGTAGTGATCGGGACTAGGTTAGATTGGACACTATTGTGAAGTTTGGAGAAATTTTTAGGAGCATTTGCGAAAAATATGGTTGTTGATTCGATTTTGTTTTAAGGTTTTAAGCGACTTAAAAATGTTTTCATTAGTCAAGAAAGTAGTTTTTGGAGAGCTTATTTCGAATAGATAGATTTTCATATATCGAACACTAAAAGCGAATTTAAAACGATCAAGTTATGGCGAAATGAATTTTGGAACACTTTTCGGAAAAATAATAAATGAGGTTGCTTATGTGAATAGTAAATTAGGTTTTCGGACACTTTCAGACATTTTGAGGTTTTAAAACATTGACGAAACATATAGAAACATTAGCGTCTTGATTGGAAACATTAGAAACGTCATAAAGGTAATTATGGAATGCCGAATGTTATAAAAGCGCAAGGCATCTAAAAATAGTAACGTTTGAGATAAGTCGGCGAGACGGATGTAAAAGTTAGGCGTTTAGGTATTGATAATGCGTTTTCGGAAATATGGATTTAACAAAATATATGAGACGGTATTAACGTCTTGAAACTTAGAACTTTCCTAAAATACAAAGTTTCCTAAAATAGTAACTTTTAGTAAACCGTGGCGTATTTTAATCATGAACATTTTGTAATTATAACGACACATTTTTCATAACTAAGACACAAACACATATGGTTGCCTACTCGTTGTTAAGCATTTCACTTTTGGTTTCGTATATCATATCTTAGTCCTAAGACGCGTCATTCCTTTAGGTGACAGCTAGGATTGTGTACCATCTTTCTCTTACATGATTATCATTCGCTCATCGCTCTAAGGTGAGTTCATAGCCTAACTTTTACTCGTTTTGAATAAATGTTTTACAAATTGGGGTGAGAAACATTGCTTGTTTTAAACTTTGGACACAAGTGTTTTGAGTTATCATTTCCTGTTTACGTGTTGCCTAAGTAGCGATTAGACCACTACCATGCCCGAACCATCATGAACCGTTAATACCTATGACCAATGGGATTGGTTAAGTAAGCGCGAGTGTTATAAATATATCTATTTGGGACTAATTATTACTTGTTTCTGTGTCGATGAACGAACAGATATATATCATGTCGGGAAGTCATCGGGGTGTCTTGGTTAGACATCTGTAGGCATTATCATCACTTTGCATATTATATGTATCTCCTAATTTAACATCAGTATCATGAGCTTAGCACAACGTAAATACTTTTCATGTGATATTGTATCTGTTATAATAGTCACATCACTTTTAAAATCTTGTGGTCCAACCTTACATCAATTCAAACCTATGAATTCACCAACTTTATGTTGACTGTTTTAAGCATATTTTCTCAGGTGCTTAGCTGGATTGTTCTTGAAGTGCTATTTGATGTTGCATGCATTGCTGGGTGTCTTTCACGAATGGTTATCTTTAAACTTAAATACTCATTGTCTTAAAAACATGTTATGATTCCGTTGCATTTTACTTAAGCTTCCGCTAAGACTATTTCATTTATGTCGAGAATACTGTAATTATTATTTTGATTTATCCAAAGCAACGACTTATGTTTTATCAAACGTCCATATAGTAGTCGTTTACTTGATCTTGTGCGATGTATGCATTGACGTCACGCCTCCAGACACGTATTTCGTCTAGGCCCCGTTTGGGGGTGTGACATAAGCAAAGCTTTGCACCCAGAATGATTAATATTGATTTTATTTATATAAGACTCGATCAATTTTAAAAGGCAATCCCCAAATTAACTTTTAACTTTAAATGTTGTGCAGGTGACAAATTTATCATCATATGAAAAATGAAGAAAATTACCAAATCTCACACAGAGGGTGATTCTACTTCCTTTGATGATTTACCAGACGATATTGTTTACCAAATTTTAAGTAAATTATCTGATTTGAAAACCTTATGCATTTGCAAACTTGTTTACAAACATTTCTAACAGATTGTCCTTCAAGTTAAGGCCATTTCCTTTACGTCAGTCACTCATCCTCTTGTAGATCCCCGTGATATGAAATTGAATATCTCCATTTCTGTTACCTTGTCGAGGTCTTTTGAGTCTGTAATGTTGTCTTTGAAGAAGTTTACAAAAGTAAAGTCTGTACGCATCCAACTTTCGTGTCCCTATGATAATCCATTGCTATTTAAGTGGAAGATTAAGTTTGGAAACAAAATCGATTCATTTTTATTCTTGTCACCAAATTCAATATTTCATAACCAAAACGTACATGTTAAAGAAAATAGTCACAAAGAAGACATGGAGATGAAAAATAACATTGCGTTAGTATGTTGGATTGATGCAGTGATGAGTTCTCTTATGTTGTTGTGCTGAATTAAAAATATCCCATTGTTGAAGAGCATTTTCATTACGGATTCAGGTAAAAGGCGGATGATTTCTTATAGCGTGGGAAAATTTACTCAGATGAGGAGTTACCTTACTTCACCATATGAAACTATTAAACAGAAGCTCTCAAATGGTGAAAATGTGCTTCGTAAGGTAGATCAGTGTTATGTCCCCTTGTTGAAATTGCCAATTTCTAGGTATGTCATGAAGGGGGTTACTTTAATCTTAAGGGAGAGGATATCTCTTCCTGATGATATTAGGGTCTTGAATACTCATATGTTGGATGATGAATTTTGAAGATGAAGAGGAGAGTGCGTATAATGAAGCCATGAAGGAGATGTTAAAGGAGCTCAAGCGCCAAATGAAGAGGCCCATGCATTTAGTCTGAACATTTTCTTGTCAGATTTTAATTCGTATGTGTTTTTTTGCTTTTTGATGTGTAAAGATTGTGTTGTTGATATGTTTTTGGTTTGCTATGGGTGTGAGTTAAGATTTGGATATGAGTCATTCTGATGCTACTTTCAAACACTTCTCTTAAAAGTATCGAATGGAGCTGTGGCATTCTAGCTTGGTTGCCTAAGTGGGATTGAACGTTCTATCTTGTATTGAGAATATAATGTTTATAAAAATATGTGAAATCTAAAATTTTGATGCAGGTCCTTATCTGCTGGATTATGGCAATAATCAGAAAATACTAAACTAGATAACTTGTTGTGAATGACAGCTTCGTGTAGGCACTTATTGTAGGATTTGTCAGGTTGAATATTACGTAACTGTAACGGTTATCGTTTTATTATTATCATTAAACTTTGTTCTTATGGGAGAGGCCGGGATCTCCCTGATGTTAAATAGTCTTTTAAAGACTGGTGTTTTGGATGATGACTTTGAAGATGAAAAGGACGATGCTTATAATGAAGCCATAAAGGATATGTTAAAGGAGCTCAGGTGCCGGATGGAAATGCGCATGCATGTAGTATGAATCATGTTCCTGCCACAATATCTTTCTTTTTTTGGATGTGTAAAGATTGTTGATGATGTATTTATGTTTAAGAGTTACTTTCTGTGATGTTTATAAACAATTTTCTGCATATTATTTTGCTATGGGTGTGAGTTGATGCGTTCATATTTAGTTCTGATTCACACAATTTTTTAAAGAGCATAGAATGCGTCTAGCTAGGTAGTTGTGTGACATTCTAGGCTTCTAGCTTGATTGCCTAAGCGAGATTAAGCGGTCTGTCTTGTAGTCAAAATATAATGCTTATACAAATATGTCGATTAGAACTAAATCTTTTGATGCATTTTTGTTTCTGTTCAGTTACGGCTGTGTCAAACCTTTTGATTGCGAGTATTAAATTAAATGAATGAGATCCTCTAAAGTTGATATAAACTTTACCAGTAAAGTTTTCTTATAAACATAACGGTGAGGCCTATATTTTATAAAATAAAGCAAACCGGTCGGACAAGTAGAGCAGAGCTACTTGAAAAAATTACACAACCTGACAACCGGGCTAGAGGTGGGCTAGTAATTGGGCCTCACTAGGATATATATAGGTCCAGGGGCCTTGGCTGGTCTTAGAGGTGAACATTTCGGGTTTTTTTAAAACCGGTTTGGTTTTTTAATCGAATCGGTTTTAGTCAACCAGTCAAAAAATCGGTTCGGTTATAAACCGGTTTTAACCGGTTTACAACCCGGTCCGGTCGATTTTTTTAAACCGGTTACAAACCGTCGGTTCGGTTTGAGAGAAACCGGTTTAAAAAAACCGGTTTTAAAAAAACCGGTTTCGATTTTTTTTCCCAGTTCGGTTCATAAACCGGTTTTTCTGTGCACCTCAAGCTGGTCTTACTGACACTTTTATTTGGTTAAATTTCACTATCAAAACATTCTACAAACCTAACAAAATCATATGTATCTATAAAATTAAATTTAGGGTAACTATAATTGCTTTTTTTTAACGGCACTATAATTGCTTCTTAAGAGCGTTTCGAATCGAAACCACAGACCCCCCTTCCCTGACAGATAAGGTATTAACTACTATATACGAATATTAGTGTTAGTGTTAACTGGATTTTGTAAGAATCGTTTATTATACAATAGCTAGCAACAACATTTTAAAGTTTTAGTTGATTATCCTATCACTTCCTACGTGCCAAAACAATTGTTTACAAGTTAAAACAAACCAAAAACTTACTAAAGATTAAAGATGACATGTTGGTGTATACTGTATAGTGCATATGGGTTCTACATGTAGATGTTTAATTAGGGAGAGAAGAAACACTATTGTTACGTTGTTGCACACTCATCACATAATTATCTTTTTTGGTACTTAAGAAACCGGAGTATGTCCCAATTTGCATCGATTATTTAGAAAATGGGCATTTAGTAACTTGACTCTCAACAAATATCTTGTAATCTTAGTCGCCTAAATATATGTAGTATGTATGTATCCAACATCAATGGGTGCCATCCAGCAATGTTTTGAAACCCGGTTAGATAAATATCCAAGATCAATGGGTGCTATCCAACAATGTTTTGAAACCCGGTTCGACCTGGCCGGTTGAACCGCTTTTGGTCGAAAAAACGGGTCAAATTAAACCGGGCCGGGTTTTTTTTGTATTTTTTACAAATAAAGCAAGTTCATTACATATACGTGCGGCATAATTTTATTTTTTACATGTTATATTTGTTAGTATATGGTTTTTAGGCTCAATATATGAAATATTCATGATTTATATATATATTTTTTTGTATCATTAAAAATATTTTTTTTATTTTTTTGTTGTGTAAGACCGGGTTGACCCGGCGGTCGAACCAGTTGAACCGGTGATCCAGTTTAGGAAAAAATGGGGCATTTAGTAACTGACTCTCAACAAATAGCTTGCCACATTTAGTCGCCTAATTGTATGTTGTTTGTATGTTTCCAACATCAATGGGTTTGTTGTGAAACACGGGTTAGATATTTTTACCAATAATCAATGGGTGCTATAGTAGCAATGTTTTTTTTAAAAACCTGTTCGACCTCGGGCGGTTGAAAACCGCTTTTGGTCGGGAAAAAAAAGGGGGTCAAAATTAAAACGGGCCGGGGTTTTTTTTTTTTTTTTCCGTGATTTTTTTACAAATAATGCAAAGTTTCATTAACATATTACGTGCGGCTTAATTTATTTTTTACATGCTTATTTATTGTAATATATGGTTTTTTAGGAATAATTATATGCTAATTATTCTTGATTTATACATTTATATTTTTTTTTGTATCCTTTTTAAAAATATTTTTTATATTTTTTTGTTCGTGGTAAGAACAGGTGACCCGGCAGGTGGTCGAACCGGTGATCCAGTGACTCAACCGAGTCGATTAAAGACCCGGTTTTTAAAACATTGCTATCGAGTAATGGGCTTCATAATTTAGGTGACTTTGCTTTTCCAACAAATTACAAGTACTTATTATATTAGCATGGTACCTGTGTAAAGTAGCGGTTTTGAAAACATTAAAATAAAAAAAAACTAAAAATTAATTAAAATATATCAAAATGTATGTTGAATTAAAGAAAATAAAATTTTAGAAAATATGATAAAATTAGATAATAAAAAAATAAATAGATAAAATTATATTTCAATTTAAAAATAAATGTGATTTTTTAATTAAGAAGTGACATATGTCAATCTAAGATGTGGTTCCTTAAAATGAGATGGATAGTAAGATTGCACATCCTTATATTCCATGATAAGTGAGTTTAAAAGTGTGAATTTTTAAGACTTTCTAAAAATAAAATGTCCTAAATGCTTTATAAAATAGTACTAACATGTTACTCGCGCAAAGCAGCGGTTTCAGGGTATTAAAAGTAAAAAAAATAAAAATTAATAAAAATATATCAAAATGGATGTTGAATTAAATAACACAAAATTTTAAAAAATATGATGAAGTTAAATCATAAAAAAATAAATAGATAAAAAGATATTTCAATTTAAAAATAAATGTGATTTTATAATCAAGAAGTGACGTGTCACTTTAAAATGTGTTTTCCTAAAATTAGTTGGATGGAAAAGATTGCACATAACAAAAAATTGTTACATAAAATGCAAAATGGATGCGTTTGTTATTAAAATAATATATTTCCATAAAACAAAAGAGAAAAGTCTGAATTTTTAGACTTTCTAAATATGAAAGTGTCTCAAATACTTTATACTTTACTAGCATGTTACCCGCGCAAAGCAGTGGTTCTGAAGGCATTAAAAATAAAAAAAAAACTAAATATGAATAAAAATATATCAAAATGAATGTTGAATTAAAGCGCATAAGATTTTCAAAAAATATAGTAAAATTAAATCATAAAAAAATAAAAAAATAAAAAGATATTTTAATTTAAAAATAAAGGTGGTTTTTAATTAAGAAGTGACACATGTCACTTTAAAATGAGATGAATGGTCAAGATTGCACATAACAAAAAGTTGTTACAAAAGATTGTTACATAAAATGAGATGAATGTGTTTGTTGTTAAAAAGTGATATTTCTATAAAAGGAAATGGAAAAGTCTGAATTTTTATATTTTCTAAATATGAAAGTGTCCCAAATGTTTTATAATGTAGTATAGATAATATAGTATACATATAAATATAGATAGATAAGAGTCGGCCAGTTTTAAAATGCAATCCACAAATTAACTTTTTAACTTCAAATGTTGTGCAGGTAACAAATTGACCATCATCTAAAAATGAAGAAAATCAAGAAATCTCACCCAGAGGGGGATTCTACTTCCTTTGACGATTTACCAGACGATCTTGTTTACCAAATTAAGTAAATTATCCGATTTGAAAACCTTATGCATTTGCGAACTTATTTGCAAAGGTTTCTACCAGACTGTGCTTCAAGTTGAGGTCATTTCCTTCACATCAGTTACTCATCCACTCGTACACCCAGCCAATGTGTTATTGAATGACTCCATTTTTTATACTTTGTTGAGGTCGTTTCAGTCTGCGATGTTGTCTTTGAAGAAGTTTACAAGAGTGAAGTCTTTATGCATCCAACTTTTGTCTTCCTTTGATAACCCATTGCTATTCAAGTGGAAGATTAAGTTTGGAAACCAACTCGATACACTTTTATTCTTGTCACATGGTGCAATTTACCATAACCAAATTTTACATGATAAAGAAAATAGTCACGAAGAATATATATGGATGAAACGTAACATTATGTTACTATGCTGGATGGATGCGATGTTTAGTCATGATATGTTGTTGTGCTCCATTGAAAAGATCCCAACGCTAGAAAACATTTCCATTACGGATTCAGGTAAGAGGCGGATACCATATGAAACAATTGAACAGAGGCTCTTAAATTGTAAAAATGTGTATCATGAGGCAGTTGAGTATTATGTTCCATTGTTGAAACTTCCAATTTCTGGATACGTAATTACACCGTCATGACGAGCATTAAATTATCTTTCAATAGAGGGGCACTTTCATATACTTTCGACAAACGTTTTTTTGTATTTTTTTGTTTTTTCTCGGTGTAGTATTTTGTTTGATATATCACGTGTGATATTACACTAATCTGTAAGTTAGAACACTTCACATGCTTTCGTAAAACGGGTATAAATATTTGTGTGGAACTTCAACTGACTCATCGTTTTTGGCATTGAAAAGTATACATCCTTAGTTTTCCAACCATTTATCATACATAATTTTTGGACCTCCAAATCAAAAAAAATTATTTATAGAAATTGGTGAATATCGAAGAATTTTATTTTTTTTATCATCAAACCTACTTGAAGTATCACATGTGATATAACATATTTATACGTTCGAACACTCAACATGATGTCATAAAATGAGAGTAAGTATTTATGTAAAACATTAAATGGTTCATCATGTTTGACATTAAAAAATAAACATATTTATCATTCTAACCATATATCAAATATAATTTATGAAAATTAAATTAAAACACTATTTTCTCGCAAAACTATGTTTTAACCCTTTTAATCCTACTAACAGTATAATATCACAAGTGATACATAACATTGATTACATGTTAAGAATTTCAAAAATAACCACAGTGAGTGCCACATTATATTGCTTTATCACATGTGATATTAATTATATGTGAAATACCATGACTAATGTCACATTATATTCCTTTATCATATAAGATATTATTATTATTTATTTATCACTGGTGACACTACAATGTCAAGGGTAATAAATGTTAAGCCACGAGTGAATCTTACTCAAGGTTATAAATGGCGTGAAACGTGGCGTAGCGGCATAGCCAAGCCTCAAGCTTTAGCGTGAGGCGTAGCGACATGACGTTTTTAAGGCGTGACTTAAGGCGGCAAAAAATATTTATAGATTTATAGATTATATCATAGTTTAGAATAATATGAGTAGTAAATATTATTAAATTCAAGCATCAATCCAAAATATTAGTAAATCCAAGCATAAATCTCAAATTTTAGAAAATCCCTTAAACACTTCAAAAAACTCGCCACGCTATGCGCTATAGCGCGCTTTATCACGCTATATGACGCTATATTGCATGCCACGCCTAGAGACGGCGCCTTGACCTGTTTCGTAGTGGAGGCCACGCTTCGCGCCATGGCGACGCTATGGCGCCGCTATAGCGCGCTATTTAGAACCCTGATCTTACTTTATAAAGGTATTAGTATAGGGTTTAGTGATTAGGGGTTTAGGGGTTTTGGTATCGGGTTTAGTGGTTAGGGGTTTAGGGTTTATAGTATAGATTTTAAAGTTTATGCATATATATCACTTGTGATATTACACATAGTGGTTTGAGGTATAGGTTTTTGGTATAGGGTAGTGGTCAGGGGTTTAGGGTTTTTGGTATATATTTTAAAGTTTATGTATATATCACTTGTGATATTATACCTAGTGGTTAGGGGTTTAGGGTTTTTGGTATAGGGATTAGTGGTTAGGGGTTTAGAGTTTTTGGTATAGGGTTTAGTGGTTAAGGGTTTAGGTTTTTGGTATAAGGTTAGTATATATCACTTATGATATTATACCTAGTGGTTAGGGGTTTAGGATTTTTGGTATAGGGTTTAGGGTTTTTGGTATAGATTTTAAAGTTTATGTATATATAACTTGTGATATTATACCTAGTGGTTAGGTATTTAGAGTTTTTTTGTATAGGGTTTAATGGTTAGCCCGGTTTAGAATTTTCGGTATATATTTTAAAGTTAATGTATATATTGTCACACCCCCAAATAGGGTCCCGTCTGAATAAGCGTCTGGGGATGTCACGTTCTTGAAGTATCACAGTTTCAAAGCATAAAGAACAACCTCTAAGGGTACGTTTTAAAAATAAACACCGTTGCATAAGTTTAAAATATTAATAAGGTTTTACATCGATCAAATCAATTTTTTCGAGAGTTATGCGGAAGCTAAAATGAGTTCAACAACGGTATTTAAACATAGGTAAATCATAAATAAGTTCTTGAAATCCGGTCCGGGCAAATAGACTTCACATAAATCTAGGAACGACATCCATCCTAAGCATCTGAGAAAAACATGCTTAAAACGTCAACATAAAGTTGGTGAATTCATAGGTTTAGTTCAAACGTTGTTATAGTGGACCACAAGATTTCAAAACGTATGCAACAGTTATAGGAGATACAACTTCACATAAAAAGGTATTTACGTTGCACTAAGCTCATGATCCCGAAGCTAATAGTGGAATGTAGCATATAACATGCCAATTATTTGCTTGCCCTTACAGGTGTCCGACCAAAGACCATCTAACTTGATTCGACGTGACATATATCCGTTTGTTCTTGGCAGACTCGAACAAGTAAGTACTTCTTACCCGGATAGGGATAATTAGTCCCAATAGATCTATTTATTCACTCACGCTTAGTTAACCAGCCAGTCGGTTAAAGGTAATTAACGGTTCGTGATAATTCGAGCAATAGTGGTCTAAACGCTACTTAGGCAACACATAAACAAGGAAATCTCACGTATAGTACTTGTGTCCAGTTTTAAAAACAAGCAATGTTTCTCACCCCAAGCTATAAAACATTTATTCAAAACGAGTAAAATGTGGGGATAGGAACTCACCTCGATTGGTGGATTGAAGTAGTGAATAGTCTAGAATAACGTTACTCGGTAACGATCGACGGTTCATGAACACGACCTATATATCGTAGGTTTGATTTAATATCAGAGTAGTAAAAATGATGGATAATGCATAAGTATTTACTAGTGTATTTTTGTTAATGTATTTCCAAAAATTAACCTTTGTGATCGCATAGTAGTTGAAATGTTTTCGGAAGTAAAACGAATAATAATAGTATGTATTAATACTACCTATTAATAGCTAAGTAAAATATATATATTTATATATTTTGTTCGACATCTTACCTAATTTTAGTATATCTAATTTTAACACGTGTGTTTCAAATATTTTCTAAGTATAAATAATTTATAGAAATTTCAGCATGACCCGTTCGTGTTTACACGTTTTCCAAAGTCGTAGACTTTATTTAGAAACCATTTTCAAATCACTTTCAATCTATATTTCACAACTACAAACTATACATCATCAATTCCCTTTATGTTGGAAACAAAAAAAGTATCGGTCACTTCCAAGTTGTAATAGTCTTAGCCCGTAGTTTAACATATGATAAGCTTAGTAAGCTAATATGGCCCAAGGCCCATGGAAGCTTTAGTAAAGCCCATGGCCGGCCTATGTATGTAGAATATATACCCTCTCCATGTCTTGGAGAGGGTGGTTGGTTGTTTCATTCCTTATTTTTCACACACATAATTATATTATCATCTTTCTCTCTCTAGAAACTTTCCAACCACTTATCTCTCTCTAGTTCTTGCATAATATCAAAGATTACTAGTATTCTTTAATTGGTATCAAGAGCCATGGAGTGGTGTGTTTAGTTTTTGTGTTTGTTTTTTGATTTGTGTTCAAAACCTTTACAAAGAACAAAATCTTGATTTAAAATTTTTCGGCTTAAAAACCTTAAAGTTGTCATTTTTCTTGTTCCTATAGGGTTAGTAACACTAGTTGTACAAGATTTTTTGCAAAAAACCAATCAAAAATGTGTCTTTTTGAGTTTTGAAAATTTGGGTTTCGTCTCAGTTACAACCGAACTAGTTAACCGAACGAGTTGGTTTTAGTTGGAACCGAACGAGTTGATCTTAGTTGGAACCGAACGAGTTGATCTCAGTTGGAACCGAACGAGTTTTCTTAAGTTGGAACCGAACTAGTTTCTTCAGTTAGAACCGAACTAGTTGATTTAGTAGGAACCGAACGAGTTGATCCTAGTTGGAACCGAACTAGTGAACCGAACCAGTGGAACCGATCTAGTTTATTTGTGTTGGAACCGAACTAGTGAACCGAACCAGTGGAACCGAACTAGTTTATTTGTGTTGGAACCGAACTAGTGAACCGAACCAGTAGAACCGAACTAGTTTTTTGTTTGACAATCGAACTAGATAACCGAACTAGTTTTTGTTTGATAACCGAACTAGAACCAGTGAAAACCGAACTAGTAACTTTCCAATTAAAACCTATCAACTCAAATTTTCTAAATTATACGGTTCTTTCTTTGACTTGTAAAATCCCGTGAAACATTAACTTGTTTTCCCGGTTTTTTCGAGAATTGTAAAATCCCGTGTAGTTTCAAGAATTATTTCAAGACTCAACAACCACACATTCAAACATAATTTCTTGCTACCACCGATCAATCAATTAGTAATCTTTTGGATACCACGTTATCAATGACGACTCTTGCTGATAAATCACTTCTCTCGGGTGGTGACAATAAACCACCGATGCTTGAAAAATATTTGGTTTTCGGTTCAGACTACCAAATTCCATATCCCACCCGAAATCCGAATATGTAGTTCGGTTCGGTTCAGTTATTAATTCGGTTCGGCTGTTTTCGGTTCGGTTTTAGTATTTTATTTTTTTGAGTTTTGTGCTCACTCCTACGTACGAAAATAACTTTCCTAGATAGACAAATAGCTTATTTTTTTTATTTAAAAGTGATATTTTTGCATATAATTTTATAATATTACTAGTTATAAGTCTTATTCAAGAGTAAGATACCCCTAGAACAACCAGTAGAGCCAATCTTTTAGGAATTACACCAATATTTGTTTTGTTACACCTTTACACCTTAGCCAACCCTGTTAGATTAAGTTTATTTACAGTTGCTAGTCGCTTAAAGTGTAAAGTATGTATTTCCCGAGTCTTGTGTCAGTTTCTATCTTTGGTACGATTGGAAAGAAATTTGCACATTGCAAATGGAAATTTATAAAGTAGTCAAGCTCTTGTATTTTTACTACCATCATAATTAATGGTATATCCGAAGAACGAAGAATTACCGAAGGAATTATCCGGAGTTACTATGATCGTTAAAATGGCGGAATTACACCGAGTTTCGTAGTTGATATATATATGTGTGTGTGTATATATATATATATATATATATATATATATATATTATTTATATAGTATAAACACACTTACCAAACACTCAACTTTCAAAAAAAAAAAACACCACTTCAAATATATCCATCTCCACATGTATTGTTTCACCTATCATCTCACAATACTCAACTCTCAATCATCAACACCCCCACTTCAGAACTTACCCACTAATGATTTTCCAATCATCAATTCACCACAACCATTTATTTCTTCATCATCATCCCAATTCCTTCAATTACAATATCCTCCCAAATAACCAACAATTTGAATTTCCCAACAAGACTCCGGTCAAATGTTCCAATGTTCCAAAAGGGGATGAATCCCATTGATGCCAAAATCACATGATTCCTTTTTTGATGCAGTTGTCACCATCCGTTATCCCACTACCAATAATCAGCTGAGAAACTCGTCTAACCCTAGGCAACAAGCTACCATCAATAATGGAAGAGTTACACTACAACCAATTCAGGGGAGACAAACTTCTTTTGCTGCGGGTACTTCAAGGACTTACACTCCAGGAGCAAGTGGAAGCAATTCTGGAAAACAGAGGACGGTTATTTGCTACAACTGCAAAGGGGAAGGTCACATGTCCAGACAGTGCACCAAACCAAAGAGAAAAAGGGATGATTCGTGGTTTAAGGAGAAAGTGTTGCTGGTACAAGCTCAAGCCACAGTCAAATTATAAATTAAGGAGGGAACTAAGCTTTTTTGGCGGATCCAGATATTCCTAAAGTCCAAGCCACACAGACTGTCATTACTCACAATGCTGCTTATCAAGCTATGATTTGGATGCATAAATGACTCTGATTTGTGACGAACTCCAACTTGCCAAAGTTGCCGCTCATGCCATTTATCTCATTATGGTTCAGATGCTCTTGCTAAGGTACACAATCATGATCATATGAATAATGATGTGGTAAATCAAGCTGTGCAGATGATGCCGTCTTCTCAACAGTCAAATGTTGTGAATCATTCAGAGACTAAAATAACCAGTGATAGCAATATCATTCCTTATTCTCAGTATGTGATTGAATCACAACAAGCAACTGTTCAGAAGTCTAACTCCTCTGCACAACAAGATGATTTGATATTATCTGTGATTGAACAGCTTAAAACCCAAGTAGCTAATTGTACCAAGACTAATCTGGAAAATAAGAGTGTCAATTGATACTTAACAGCTAGAGCTTGAAAGATATAAGGTAACAAGTTTAAAGTTTTTAAAGAAGAATAAAATTTGACTTAAGGAGTACAGATAACGTTCAGAACACATGTCACAGTCTGTAGAGATTGATCTCTTAAACAAACTCTTTGCAGAGACATTTAAAAGAAAAGGCATCTTTATTACAAACGTTACTCTTCTAAAATGATTTTAAGAAAGACGAATCTAGGAACATTGATAAGACAAATACTCAGAAAAGCAATCAAACAACTAATAATGTGTTTTTAAAAGAGTTCAATCTGCACAAACATGTTCCCATGTTGACGAAACCTCAGTTTTTCTAATGATAAAACCACTAAACAAGACTCTAGGTTTTCAAATCCCGTCAATCTGCAGAAAGCTCAGCAGTCGAAACCAAACTATATGTTGGAGATATTATTCTTCAAACTAATCCTATTGTGAGTCTTGACTCAAAAGACCTTAGCACTTGCTGAAGATGTCTTCCAAAATGCTTTAAACATAAAGGATAATATATGTTAGAAAAAGAAAAAGAGAAAGTTGATACCACACCCAATAGATTATGCTTGCTCTAACCAACTTTTATAAAGATTTTCCAACACGATTTTGTTCTACAAACTGAATTACCAGCTGGATAAGCCTTTTGTCTTAGATTTCTGTAATACTTTAGAACCCACACCATACTATTAACCCGCCAATGTTGATGTTCCAAAAGACTTTCCTAAAGTCACATGGTTAACACGATTTGAAGAGAACATAAACACCATCCTTGCTAACTTTGATGTGGAATTCAAAAAAGACCACGACCCACAACTATCACTGATGGTTCGTGGGGTTTCGAGACATACAAAAGCTTGTTTTAGGATGAAAAAATTCCATTTATTAAAAGCACCGAAGGACTTATGTAGTACAATCAACCAACAATTGGTTGATGAACTTTTTGAAGCCCAAAATGTCTCTAAACAATGAACAGGCTGTGGAACAACACTCGTAATTGAGTCCAAAATATTTGAAGTTAAAATTACACAGTTTTGAACGAAAATGAATGACCTCTTGGAACAAGTGATGAGCAAGATAATGTGAACTTACTTGTTAATCCCTTATGTGGATAATGATTATGTGAATGTGCGTGAATGTCAAAAGTGTCTCAAACTTGAGAATGAGCTTCAAACAGATTTCGTTGAAAAACAAATTTACGATAAATTATTCAAAAGTTTTACCATTCTTGAAAAACATTGCATCTCTTTAGAAGTTGGCACTCAACTTAAACATGAAATTTTTCAATGGGCAAATTCTGTTTCAAATCAAAGTGTTTCAAGTTTTGATCAATTGTTTGAATTAAATGAATTGAAAGCTTAGTCCCAAGAGAAAGACACGGTAATTAAGAAGTTAAAAGAGAGAATTAAATCTCTAAGTGGAAAAATAGACAAGGATAAGATTAAACAGGACTTCGAAGAGATTGAAACCATTAATATTGAATTGGATCATAAGGTGACAAAGCTTATTGCTGAGAACGAGCATTTAAAACAGACCTATAAGCAACTTTATGACTCGATTAAACCAGCACGTATTCGATCAAAAGAACAATGTGATGATTTAATTAATCAAGTCAATCTAAAGTCTATGGAAATCTTTGAATTAAATGCTAGTCTTTAGGAAAAAGTTTTGGAAATTACATCTCTCAAGGATGACTTAAGGAAACTTAAAGGAAAAGCTCTAGTTGATAATGTTGTTACGAAACACATTATTAATTCAGAGATGCTTAAGATTGATGTGGAACCAATAACCCCTAAATTGTTGAATAAAAGGACAACTCACTCTGCCTATATTAAGCACACTCAGGAAGAAGCTGCAGTTTATAAGGATCTATTTGATCATGTTAAAGCAAATTATCCTCTAGATCATTCTTTAGAATCTGCCTGTAGGTATACTGTAACACCCCCAAAATGGGTCGCAGCGGAATAAGGATCCGGGGCATGTTACTTCAAGATCAACAGCACAAGA
>BQNB010011876.1:61083-72617 GCA_026074375.1 Tanacetum coccineum | reverse complement strand
ACTCACTTTTGTCCTAGAATTAATGTGATTGGGAGATCATTTTGGTCCCCTCTCCCTTCCTTGTCATATCCCACGCGCACACACATTACTCACTTTTAGTGTGTGAAGTAAACTATGCATACTTATACCATGTTACTTCTATTTTCTCATTCATAAAACACATACACTTAGCATTTGAGTTTTCTTTTCTCTCTTGCTCTCCCTAGTCTACGAAAAAACACACACATAAATACAAATCCATAAACTTTTCATCTTTAATCAAAAACTCATGAAGATTTATTGAAGGTTTGATCATTTGTATCATTCGGGTATTAGTTAAACAACATTTGGGTTGTGTTAGTCTTGTTCATCTGCCTAAAACTTTCAAACTTTGTAAGTCTTCAAATCTTTTAATAACTTGTACTTTCATAATCATTTTGATACATACATATTAGTTGTAGACTTATTTTTGTGAAAACAAGATTTTAAAACTACATAAACCTTAAAAGGTTACATATATATTTTGAAATTAATAAAAAAAAATATAAGGAAATCATAGTTTTGTGATCGTGGTTATTTTCATGTAATGAGCTTTTGGAAAGCTTATTTTGATTATTTCGAGCTTATTAGGCATATTATTTGGTTCGGCCCAAAATAGAAAAAGAATGAAGAAGTGTTTGTTTAGCTTATTTTGAAAGACAAATGGCGAACTTATTCGGCTTAATAAATAAGCCCGAATATGGTTTGCTTGGGCTTTTAGCCGCGTCCCACATCCAAAGCCCGACACCACGAGCTTATTCGTGAGCTTATGTGGTTCGGCTTAATTTACTTGGGCTTATCAAGAGCTTATTGTAGCTTATTGATGAACCGAGAACTTATTTAATACTTTTGCTTATCGAACTAGTTATAAAGAGTTTTTATTGATCGAACTTGTGAAATGTAAATTGAAAGTGAGTTTTTATTAAAGTCTATGACTTTGGAAAACATGTAAACACGAACGGGTCATGCCGAAATTTTGTAAGAATTATATACTTAGATTAAATTGTGAAAATATATTTTTATAAAACTTTTCCGAAAAACATATTATTTATAAATGATAAATAATATATATTTAACTTATATAAATACATTAAAATACATATTTATGTTTTCTACATATCTATTTATTTAAATACGCGTTTTAAGCGTGCCTCATTGTGAGAGAATCACGGCATGGGTGAGCCTACCGGGAAGTGTGTAAATTAGAGATATAAAAAACATTCATAATCGAAAGGTTTTAATCACTATTTGGATTGTCTGGAATAAATATTCCGAACATATATTTATATATAGTATATATAATTATATATATATATAGTATATATATATATTTATAATTATATTATATATACTTAATATATATATATATATATATATATATATATATTTTACTTGAACGTTATTAAATGGCTATTATTATTTTTTTATCTATATGTTACCTCCGACCACAAAACTGATCACTAACATTTATTTTATGGACAGTTACAAAAGTATTTTTACATAAACATTTGTACAATATTCGTATTTTCCTATCGATCCGATTTTAAGTCGAAACCTATATTCTCTTAGGTTACGTTCGTGTACCGTCATTAGTTTCCGTGTGATCATATTCCTAGACGTTTACTCTTTTATTTCACCGACTCGAGGTGAGTTCATAGCCCCACTTTTAAATTATTTGGAACAATTGTTTTATAACTTGGGGTGAGAAACATTGCTTGCTTTTAAAACTGGACATCATCGTAATATAGTGAGAAATTCCCGTTACGTTGTGCCTAAGTAGCGGTTTAGACCACTATTGCCTCGCATTATCAAACTGTTTAATTTCATTGGACCGGAGGATCCGGTTAAGGGATGCGCGAAGTGAATTAACATAGATCTATTGGGACTAATTATCCCTATCCGGGTAAGAAGCACTTACTAGTTCGAGATTTCCAAGGACTAACGGATATATGTCATGTCGAAACTAGTTAGGTGGCCTTTGGTCGGAAACCTGAAAGGCAAACCTTTTATAGCACTGTACATGCTATCTTTCAGTATTAGCTTCGGTGTCATGAGCTCTTTAGGCAACTGTAATTTACTATTTTATGTGGAAAGTTAGGTATCTTGTTATAACTGTCACATACGTTTTGATAAGCTTGTGGTCCACATTAATTACGTTTGAAATAAACCTATGAATTCACCAACTTTATGTTGACGTTTTATGCATGTTTTTCAGGTACTTAGCTTTGGACTTCTCTAATGTGCTATGTGGAGTCTACGTGCAATATGATATCATCTCTCAAGACTTTTCTTATCATTCATACTCGTTGTCTTTAGAAAACTTAATTATGCTTCCGCAACGTTTTTAATTTCATTTCAAATCTTGTAAGACTTATCTATTTTTAATAAATACAACGAGTTATGATTTTCAAAACATCTATTAGTGGCCGTTCTTTGTACTTTGTGTGATGTATATTATGATGTCATGCCCCAGGACACGTGTATTTCGTCCAAGCCCCGTTTGGGGGTGTGACAGATTGGTAATCAAAGCCAAGGTTATAGAGAACCAGGTAGAATATCTAGGTCTGGTCTATAACCAGTATGTGATCCTTACGTGCTTTTATGTGTGCCTTATACGTGTTTTTGCTATGGCATATACGTGAGTACCATTTTGCCTTGAACATGCTATGATATGGGTTTATCTCTGCCATGCGTTCATCGTTCCCTGTGTTATGTTTCTTTGCGCTTATTTTTGCCTTTAAGCTCTATTTTGCTATGAGCTTACGTTTGTCTTGCGTCTATTCTTCTCTGCGTTTATGATTGCCTTACGTATATTTCCCTATTTAAATATATGGAAGTTGTCTATATATATATATATATATATATATATATATGTAACCTTCCTAAGACATTGTGAGTGACATAATGGTCTTGTTTATTTTAAGACATTGCGAGTGAAGTAATTGTCTCATTTACTTCTAAAACATCGTGTATAATACGATGGTCATTAAAACTTTTTGCGACTTTAAATTATACCGTTTTGCGTAATTTTGAAAACCCGTTGCAGTCTGTCGACCCCACCGATTATCCTACTATTCGAATTTGAACACCCGCCTCATACTGATTGAAACACCTACGTCATCTTGTCACGTCTCAATTTCTCTTACTTCTCTTCACTTCTAGAAACATGCCGATTAATTCGCACACAACTTTAACCCATCACCTCATAACATTCTATTTTTTTTTTGGAAAAACAACTTTTGAAATTTGACTTATTTTATTTCGTTTAATCCGTTCGATATTGAAGAAAATACCGATAACGAGACAAGAAATGAGTTCCACGAGGATCGAGTATATTATATGTAACACCCCCAAAATGGGTCGCAGCGGAATATGGGTTGGGGAATGTTACTTCATAGATCAACAGCACGAGATAAGAGAACGACCTCTATATGAGTCGTTTAAAATTGATACATTGGATTAAATAGACTTGTTTGTTACAATAGCCGAAGCTTAAATAGTTCATCCATGAAAAGTAAAGATTTTATAGAATTACCAAATATTCCCAAAATGTATTGCATCAAATCTTTATAGTATATGACTCCAAATGTAATGACCACAATGTATCACTTTGTTTCTCGTACCTTATTGACCTGAGGAAAAACATGCTTTTAAAACGTAAATAAAGTTGGTGAATTCAAGGTTCTAGTATTGTATAAGTAGGACCACAAGATGTTCAAATGTAAGACCTTGTAACCCCTTTACAATATCTCCAAAGTAATCCGAGTGCACTAAGTTCATGACACCGAAGCTCGAACATATATGTATGCAATTTAATGCACTTCTAAATTGCCCTTGTGATGGTTCAACCGCAACAATCCAAATTGTTCCGACATGTATAAGTTCGTTGTTTCGGTCCTCGGAAATCTGATGAGCGTACTCAACACCGAACGGGATGTCAATCCACAAAATGACTATTCATAACATTCGCGCTCGCTAAACTAGCAATTGACAGTTCATGAGGGTGGGCAATAGTGGGTTTAGCTACTTAGGCCAACTCGTAATATGTTTAAAAGAGTACTTGCGTCCAAATGTAAAACAATGCATGTTTCTCACCCCAAAGTTGTAAAACAAATATAGTTGATTAAATGCGGGCTTTGAACTCACGAAAGGAATGATTTGATAATCTAAATCAAATAAGTGAATCGCCTCGGCAATTTGAATGCAACCTAATTAATTATAGGCCGTATGAGTATAATGTATTTCATATAAATAAAACTTCAACATAGTGCAAGCTAACCACCAATTAATAGTTTTTATTAATCTAATTTAAAAGTCTTTAAAACAATAATTAACTCGTACTTTGTTAAATAATAAGGTGTGCGTTACTTGTGTCGTAAGAAATATTATTTTCGTTCTATAAATGCATGTGTTTGTAAAAATATATGATTTAATAATGATATTTTATTATTAAATTAATTATTTTATAAAAATTTATATAAAAATATAAGTAATGCGCGCGAGTTTTAAAACTTCATATCTTTATCGTTTCGACTCCGTTTTATACGTTTCTTATGTCCACGTCTCCGTATTAAAATGATTTATCAAAATATCATATTTATAAAGTTTAACCCACTGATGAACAGTAACTTTTACTGTTCATCACAGTTTATAAAAACTATTTTTATAAAACTAATTATTTGTAACTTAATTAAATCATAATTCGTTCGTTATAGTTCCGTTTCTCGAGATCCTTATGTCCTTGGATTAGTATTAAGAAAATTTATCAAAATTTAAATCCCTGATGAACAGTAGTATTTACTATTCACAGCAGTTTATAAAAATATTTTTATAGAATTAAATATATATATATCTTGTAAACTACGTAACTAATTCGTTATAATTCCGTTTTTCGAGTTCTTTATGTCCGTGGGTTCGTATTAAGGAAAATTATCAAAATATTATATTTATGAGATTTTTATATCTGATGAACAGTAAAAGTTACTGTTCATCACAGGTTATAAAATTATTTTTATAAAGCTAATTAAATATAACTTGTAAATTCCGTATCTTGTTCGTTATAATTCCGTTTTTCGACTTCCTTACATGCTCACGATCCTTATAAAGAGTACTATTTTTATAAAATATAAAACATAAAGTTTATATTTCGAATTTCAAAAATATATATAAAGTCATAATTAGGGTTTCTAATTAAACAAGTAATTTACAATCATTTTAATTAGGAACCTTGCACCATTAATTTACCAAGTGTTGTACCGTATATTTCACATGTATTTAGTCCTCTAAAATTGTCCTGTTCCTTTATGTCCATATGAAAAACATCATATTCTTTGTATAACTTTAAAATAAAAACTAGGGTGGTGATTTTAAACTTATGCATACAAAATAAGAAAAAACAATAGGAAATTAATAAACGAGTAATGAAAACTTTAAATAGACCTTATAGGAATCAAGTAGGATGATGAACACGAGATGTAAACCACAATCAAGCCTTTAAAACCAAAACCCTAATCAAGAAAACCCTAAATATGTTTTCTTGATTAATCCTTGTTAAACCCGAATCCAAGCTTCCCAACACCTTGAGTAGTCTTAGGTAGTCTTAGGATGAACACTTGAATGCTTGGAATACCTTGGATGCAAAAGAAAAATGAAACCCTAGAAGTTAATTGTGTGCCGTGGGTTTTGAGGGTAATAAGAGAGGGTTTTGCTTTGATTTGCTTGTAGAAAGAGTGAAAGGATTATGGTGGACTAGTTACTTGCTTTTATAGCAACTTGTAAACCATGAAAGTACTTAAATGAATACCATGGGAGCTCATGGTTTAAAGGACAAGCTTGTAAGAGCTCTCCTCCTCCCAAGGAGGAGGCCACGGTTCTAGAGGAGGGGGGAGGTACATATGACAAGCCAATTACTAGAAACATGGTCCAAGGTACAAAGATGTAAGGATTTCAAGTACTTATGAAAGACTTAATAAGGTTTAAAGGATTTATTTCATGAATAAAACCTTGGGTCCGGTTCTAAAGTGATATAGGAGAGAAAAATAATTAAATTTTGAGTATTGGGTATAAACGTGGGTATTTGTTTAAGCGTAGATAGGTAAAGGTGCTTCCGGGTGCGACCGAAAGTAATTTATTGCGAAACGTAAGCGTTTTACGTAACCAACAAAAATAAATTATGAAAAGTTATAAATTATACTCCTAATAATCATATAACACTTGCTTGATGTCAACTTTAATTTGTTTGATGTCCGTTTACATTGATCATTGATTTTTAGTTTACGCGATTTAACTATAAGATAATAATTAAAAGCGAACGCGTAAAACTCTAAAAATAAATAATGGAATTTATTAAAGTTGAAAATAACCTGAAAATGAGAAATGTTACAGTCTCCACCCGTTAGGAGAGCCTTGTCCCAAGGCTCAAGATGCAACATTCTTCGAGGGTGTGGTTTTTGTGAAGAGGTGCGGATACTTTTCTCGGAACTGATCTTCGCGTTCCCATGTGAACTCTGGACCTCTCTTGGAGTTCCATCGAACTTTGATGATGGGACAACGATCTTCGCCTTAGCTTCTTGATCTCGCTCAAGATTGCCACCAGTTCTTCAACAATATGAGTTTATCATCAATGTGTAATTCATCTAACGGAAACGCCAACGGCTCGTCAGATAACACTTCTTAGATTGGTATACATGAAATTGTGCTATGCAACCCTGCTTTAGCTGTTGTGTAGTTCGAGTTAATATGCAAACTGGTTCCCACTTTTGGCTAGCACCTTGAAGGTTTCCGATATACCTTGGGTAGGCTTCAACTTTCCCGTTTTTCCAAAGCTGTACGACCCCTTCCATAGGTGATGATACCTTTAAACATAAAACCGATCGCCCAACTTGAAACTCTAAAGGCTTACGCCTCACATCGGCGTAACTCTTTTGGCGATCACGAGCAGCTTGCATTCTCTGCTTAATTTGGACAATCTTCTCGGTTGTTTCATGGGAACAAGTTTCTGGGACGGGTGAGCCGAGCATCTCCGACCTCAGATCCAACACACAGGTGACCGACACTTTCGGCCATAAAGTGCCTCGAATGGGGCAGCTTTAATACTAGCATGGTAACTATTGTTGTATGAGAATTCGATCAACGGTAAGTGTCCTTCCCAACCATTCCCAAAGTCTATCACACAAGCGCATAACATATCTTCAAGGGTTTGTATGGTCCTTTCACTTTGTCCATCAGTCTCTGGATGGTATGCTGTACTCATATCCAACCGAGTACCCATAGCTTTCTGAAATGACCTCCAGAAGTTTAATGTAAAACGGGGGTCACGATCACAAATGATCGAGACTGGTATCCCATGCCTTGTGACCACTTCTTTCAAGTACAATCTTGCCAGCTTGTCCATAGGGTCAGTTTCCCTCATTGGTAAAAAGTGTGCAGACTTAGTGAGTCGGTCTACAATTACCCATATGGTATGCCCTCCTTTTTTTTTTTTTTTCCTTTTTTTTAATATTTTCTTCACTTTGCGACTCTGGGAGTTTGGTGACAAAATCCATGGTGATATTTTCCCATTTCCATTGGGGTATCGCTGGTTGTACCAGTAAGCCAGATGGTTTTTTTTTTTGGTGTTCGGCTTTGACTCTTAAACATGTCAAACATTTGCTAACATAGGTGGCAATGTCAGCCTTCATGTTAGGCCACCAGTATAGTTGCTTCATGTCCTGGTACATTTTATCGGAATCCGGGTGAACAGAATACTTCGACTTGTGAGACCCATGCATAATCAGAGTCCTTAGGTCACCATAGCGAGGTAACCAACTTCTGTTGTTTAGACACATTGTCCCGTCCGCACGCGGTTCCAACATCTCTTTCCTGGGCTTCTCTGGGTCCTTCGAATTTTCAATCAACATACCGCCTACGTCTTCAGACTTGAGGTTTTCTGGTTTTCTTGCCTCAATCTGAGCCTCCAAAATCCGCTTGGGAAGGTCCAAACCGATAGTCATAACCAAAGCCTGAACCCGTAATGGCTTTACTCGTTCCTTTCTGCTCAACGCATCGGCCACTACATTTGCTTTTCCTGGGTGATAGCGGATTTCGCAATAATAATCACCAAGCAATTCCAACCAACGGCGCTGTCTCATGTTTAATTCCTTCTGATCGAGGATATGTTGTAAACTTTTGTGGTCAGTGAACATTGTACATTTTGTCCCGTACAGATAATGCCTCCAGATCTTTAGAGCGAACACAACTGCGCCTAACTCCAAATCATGAGTGGTGTAATTTTTCTCATGAATCTTTAGTTGTCGTGATGCATAAGCGATCACTTTTTCCCTTTGCATTAGCACTGCGCCCAACCCTTTGATTGAAGCGTCACTGTAAGCGATGAAGTCTTTATTTCCTTCGGGTAACGCCAGAATTGGCGCACTACACAATTTCTGCTTCATCAACTGAAAAGCTGCCTCTGCTTTGTCACTCCATTCAAACTTTATCTTCTTTTGAGTCAGCTTGGTCATTGGCTTGGCGATCTTTGAGAATCCTTTAATGAATCTTCGGTAGTAGCCACATTGCTTGGCCATAAATTGACGTTTATCCGTTGAAGATTTAGAACGATGCCCAATCTTTGACGAATTCACTTTTGGCAGGATCCACATTAATACCCCTGAATGTTCGTCACGTGACCAAGGAACTGTACTTTTGGGATCCTAGATTCGTATTAGAGAATCTGGCCGTTTACAACTGCTCCTCTTAAGCACTCCATGTTAACTTGAGGTGCTCTGCTTGCTCATGCTTTTTTCTCGAGTTATCGAATATCCATCAATATAGACAATTCGAATTTATCCAAGTTATGGTTTGCACACACGATTCATGAGATCATAAACAAGCAGGTGCATTAGTCAAACCAAACGGCATAACTTGAAATCATATTGTCCTAAACGAGTTCTGAATGCGGTCTTTGGAATATTCTTCTTCACGAACCTAGGTTGATGTAAACCCAACCTAAAGTCAATCTTTGAGTAGTACTCGAACTTGTGTTGGCGACAAATCATCAATCCTGGGAAGCGGATAAACGGTTCTTTACCTGTATGCTTATTATTCCAGTATCAATTTACACCTCCGGATGATCATCCTTCTCTGTGACAACAAGACCGAGTCTCCCCAAGGTGAGGAATCTGGTCTTATGAATACCTTGTGGTAAGTTCTTTTATTGGTCCGACCAATGCTTTCCATTTCGGATGGTGCCCGTAGTAGGGGGCTCGGGATACTGGGCTCTAGCACCAGGTATCAATCAATTTGAAATTTCCACTTGGCGAGTTGGTGGAATACCCGGCAAGGTCCTTGGGAAATTTACAGTAGGGATTGTCTTGAAAAACTATTGGCACTTCTTCAAGTTGCTTCTCCTTTTAATTATCTTCGGCCTCCTTTATGGTAATATGTGCCAAAAGACATGGCATCCTTTTAGCAAGTACCCTTGGGTTTGGTATACGAGATGATGTTTAATCGGGGCCGTGTCGTTGTTCGCTTCGTTACTATGAACATTAATGTTTCTTTTCCATGGAATATGAAACGATCTTCTTGGCAGAAGTTTCTTGGAATGAAGTCTGTGACAAAAATACATACCAGTTATGACGTTGAAACTACCAAGTTATATGGGCATTAGGTTGATGTCGAATGGATGATTTAGTAAATTCTCTAATGGCGAGCGAATTTGATAGCGAATTGTCCTAGATCGACTAGTGATGTGTCTTGGCTTTTCGGCTTAGGATTTGGTATAAGATGATGTCAACTTTATAGTAAGATGGAGTAAAGGTCTGCTTAGTTGCTATGGTTACTAATTCGATTTCCCAAAGTAAACTCGTTTTACGAATACACACACAAAACTTTATTTTTCAAAGTAAAAATGGATTTATTGATAAATGTTACATGGTGACTACTCTCAGCATGGCATAGTCCTTCCTGAATTATACATAGGTGATCAGGTTATGTATATTTGAGGGCTAACGATGCGATGCTCATTTTCGTCAAAATTGTGTTATGTATAAAGAAGTATCAAAGAGTTTTATAAGATGCCAAAATAATTCGCAAGGTGGATGTATGGTTGTTGATAGAATGAAAATAAAATGGTTTGCGAGAAATCGTATGATGGTTTTTAAGACTATAGCTAGATGACTTATGGGATGACAATAAAGTAATTTATGTGATGAAAAATGGTTTCATAAGGTAAGGACAAGGTAATTCATAAAGTGTTAGTAACGTATCTTTTAAGATGTTTGGAAAATAGTATATATGATATCAAGAAGGTACTTCATAAGATGATGGTGAGGGAATTGAAAAAAAAAAATAATGATAGTAACCTTGTTTATAAGGTAATGACGAACTAGTCTTTGAGTGGTTTACAAGTGATGGTAAATTTGTTTATAAAACACAAGTGCAATAATTTATAAATGTTGGCAAAAGTTTTATAAGGTGATGGTAAAAATTTTATTTTTATTTTTTATTTTTTTTTATTTATTTTTTTTTCCATGGTAATACCCAAATAGGTTATTAGGTAACTGTAAAATGGTTTATGTGATGGTAAGAACATAGTTAATAAGGTGGTATCTTATTAGATGATAGTAAAATAGTCTATTACAACAGTAAAATAGTTTTCAAAGTGATAGTAAAATAATTTATAAAATGCGTATTTATAACCCGATAGTGAACTGATTTATTTATGATAGTAAGACAGATTATTACAATAGTGGAATTGTTTACAAAGCGACTGTGGAATAGTTTATAGAACTTTAGTTTATCGACGATGGTAAAACAGTTTGCCAATCATAGTAAAATGGTTTATAAAATGATAGTTTATTAATCGATAACCAGGTAGTTTGTTAAATGGCATCGGCTTGAGTATATGTTGTGATAACAAATTGTTTACGAATCTATAACAAAATAGTTTAGTTTTTTTTAAATTTCCCATGAAACAGTTTATGAGAGACAACGGAATAGTTTATTGTGTGACAGTGATACGTTTCATAAAATCATAATGTTTTAGTAAGCGGTTTGCATGAATAATAGAGAGTTGAAATAAAATTGACGAAGTTTTCATAATACCATAATTTGATAGATAATTGGGTTCATTGTTTCTTCCCACCAAAAGACTACATGTTTTTTTAATACTAAAAATCTCTAATAAGCTAGTACTTAAATCATGAAGCAAGATATCTATGAGTGCCGTCCGAACTGACTGGTCATGAGCTCCTTGAGTTTCCAATAGTCCTATCGGTCCTGACGCTGGGACTCTTGAACCGCAGCCAACTGCTGCCCAATCTTAACACGATTCTGTCTCTCACGGTTACGAGTAATCTTTTTGATTGCCTCTGTAGTCTTGATCCTAGCACGCAATGAAGCATTTTCTGCCTCAGCAATGTCTACCCTAAATCTGAGAGTCGTCAACTCCTCTTGTATGGGCACTCCTATTAAATGCTCTTGTATGCCTCGTATAGCCTCCCCGTATTGGGCTTGTGGCCGCTGCAGGAAAAGCAACT
>BQNB010011876.1:3772-60990 GCA_026074375.1 Tanacetum coccineum | reverse complement strand
GAGGCTCATATGCCGCCTCGGAAAAGGATTTATTTCACTGCTCCATCTCATAGGTTTGAGATCAAAGAGAGTTCAGAAGCTGCTACTACTAGGCAGACTGGGCCTACTTTGGCCCGTGGTGTTGATTATGGATTCATAGATACTTTGGATGCCAGTATTCGAGCCATTAATGAGAGAGTGGTGACTGCCTTAGAGGGGGTCAATGAGAGGATAACCAACCTTACTGCCACTCATAGGCATGACAGTGAGGAGTTTTATACATGTCATTAGGATGCTCAGGATGACCGAGCACTACTGAGGGCTCGTGTAGAGGCGATATTTTCGCTCTATGTCCTTTGCTTTTGAGCGAGAGGCCAGTTATGCTCGTCAGGCATGGGCTTATTATGAGGATAGGAGCCAGGCTATGAAGGCTCAGATCAAAGCACTATAGGCTGAGGTTAGAGCACTACAGGTTGGAGTTTTACAAAGACAGAGGATTGATGATGGTGATAGGCTGACCCGACATATCCAGCATGACAGAGAGACTTCTAGAGCTCCAGAGCATTAGGATAGACAGGAGGATGCTGGTAGTTGTTGTTAGTTTTATTTTCAGTCATTTAGCTATCTTGTATAACCTACTAAGTTTTATGGGTAACTCCCAGCTAGTAGGCTCGTTAGGATCTTGTATTTCTCATTTTGTAACCAAAATTATTATGTATGTTTTACGATGTTGTTATATATTACGTCGGTTTATTTATGTCATCGTTGATCTCATTTCTGTTTTATATCCACTGTGTGTCGTGATCTCATTTTATATATTGTACTTATTGTATGTCGTTATTATGATTTTGCGAAATCTCACTGGTATTATATTTTTATGATTTAGAAAATGGTTCCAAAGAAAACTCCTATGAGTGATGTTGCTATTAAGGCATTGATAGCCCAAGGCGTGGCTGATGCGTTGGATGATTATGAAGAAAATAGAGGCAGTGGGAATGGACATGATAGCCACGATTCAGGAAGTGGCAGAAAAAGACTTGTGCCTACTGCTCGTGTGTGCACATACAAGGATTTCTTAAATTGTCAACCCTTTAACTTTAAGGGTATTGAAGGAGTCGTAGGGTTGACTCAATGGTTTGCGAAAATGGAATATGTGTTCCATATCAGCAACTGCACTATTGAAAACCAAGTTAAGTATGCCACTTGCACTTTACTTAGAAATACACTAACGTGGTGAAATTCCCACGTTAAGACTATTGGTCATGATGCTGCCTATGGGATGCCATGGAAAACATTAATGAAAATGATGACTGACATGGATTGTCCAAGGAGTGAAATCAAGAAGTTGGAGATTGAAATATATAACCTAAAGGTTAAGGGTACCGATGTTGTGAGCTACACACAACGTTTTCAAGAGTTGGCTTTGATGTGTGGAAGAATGTTTCCTGAGGAATCTGATAAGGTTAAGAAGTATATTGGTGGACTTTCGGACATGATTCAGGGTAACGTGATGTCTGCCAGACCAAAAACAATGCAAGAGGCTATTGAGCTAGCAAATGATCTGATGGACGAAAAGGTCTGTAATTTTGCAAAAAGGCAGGCCGAAAATAAAAGGAAACTTGACAGTAACCCCAAAGATAACCAAGTTCAGCAACAACCTTTCAAAAGGCAAAATGTGGCCAGGGCCTATACTGCTGGGCCTGGTGAGAAGAAAGAATATGTTGGAACTCTACCACTGTGCACCAAGTGCAATTACTATCACAATGGGGTGTGTGCTCCCAAGTTCAAAAACTGCTAAAGAGTTGGTCATTTGGCATGTAAATGTAGAACTCCAGCTGCTGCTAACAACCAGAGCGCCCCTGGGGCGATTCAGAAGGTTGTTACTTGTTATGAATGTGGAATCCAAGGGAATTACAAGAAAGATTGCCTGAAATTGAAGAACAAAAACCATGGGAATCAATCTGGAAACGGTGAAGCACGTGCAAGAGTGTATGTTGTGGGAAATGCAAGGATAAACCTGGAATCCAATGTCGTTACGGGTACGTTCCTCCTCAATAACCGTTATGCTTCTGTCTTATTTGATACTTGTGCCGATAGGAGTTTTGTGTCTACTGCATTGAGTTCTCTAATTGATATCATCCCATCTATACTAGACCATAGTTATGACGTTGAATTAGCTGACGGAAAAATAATTAGGGTTAATACACTTATACGGGGTTGTACTTTAAACTTCTTAAATTATCCATTCAACATCGATTTAATGCCCGTGGAACTCAGAAGTTTTGATGTCATAATCGATATGGACTGATTATCCAAGTATCATGCTGTGATTGTTTGTGATGAGAAACTTGTTCATGTTCCCTTTGGAAATGAAACCCTAATCATTCTTAGTGACGAAAGCAACAATGGAAACAAATCTCGATTGAACATCATTTCATGCACCAAAACACACAAGTACCTGTTGAAAGGATGTCATGTCTTTTTGGCACACAACACCAAGAGGAAGGATGAATACAAGTCGGAGGATAAGCGACTTGAGGATGTACCAGTTGTTCAAGACTTTCCCAAAGTATATCCCGAGGACTTGTCGGGCATTCCACCAACCCTAAAAGTGGAATTTCAGATCGATTTGATACCTGGTGTTGTAATTGTAGCACTGGTACCTTATCGATTAGCTCCATCCGAGATGAAAGAATTATCGGATCAACTGCAAGAGATTTTCGACAAAGGCTTCATAAGACCAAGTTCGTCGCCTTGGGGAACTCTGGTCTTTTTTTGTCAAGAAGAAGGATGGACCATTTCGGATGTGCATCGACTATAAGGAATTGAATAAGCTGACGGTGAAGAACCATTATCCGCATCTAAGAATTGACGATTTATTCGATCAACTACAAGGGTCGAGTGTCTACTCAAAGATTGACTTGAGATCGGGTTATCATCAGCTGAGAGTTCATGAATAAGATATCCCGAAGATCGCATTCTGAACTCGTTATGGTCATTTCGAGTTTCAAGTTATGTCATTTGGTTTGACGAACGCACCAGCGGTATTTATGGACCTCATAAATCGGGTGTGCAAACCATATTTAGACAAGTTTGTAATTCTCTTTATTGATGATATTTTAATCTACTCGAAGAGCAAGCAAGAGCATGAGGAGCATCTTAAGTTAACTTTAGAATTGCTTAAGAAGAAAGAATTATATGCCAAATTTTCTAAGTGTGAATTTTAGATCCCCGAAGTACAATTTCTCGGTCACGTGATTGATAGTCAAGGCATTCATGTGGACCCCGCCAAGATTGAATCTATTAAAAATTAGGTATCTCCTAAGACTCCAACGGAGATTCGCCAATTTTTAGGTCTTGTCGGTTACTATCGAAGATTTATTGAAGGATTTTCAAAGATCGCCAAGTCAATGACCAAACTAACTCAGAAGGGTGTCAACTTTGATTGGGGTGACAAAGAAAAAGCAGATTTTCAATTATTGAAGCAGAAATTGTGTAGTGCCCCAATTTTGGCTTTACCCGAGGGAAACGAAGACTTTATAGTTTATTGAGATGCTTTGCATAAATGTTTGGGTGATGTGTGAATGCAAAGGGAGAAGGTTATAGCTTACGCTTCTCGACAACTGAATATGTACGAGAAGAATTACACAAATCATGATTTAGAATTAGAAGCGATAGTGTTCTTTCTAAAGGTTTGAAGACACTACTTATATGGAACGAAATGTACCGTGTTCATTGATCACGAAAGCTTACAACACATCCTTGATTAGAAGGAGTTGAACATGAGGCAACGATATTGGTTGGAGTTTCTTAGTGATTACGATTGCGAAATTCGTTATCATACAGGAAAGGCAAACATTATGGCTGATGCTTTAAGCCAAAAAGAACGGATTAAGCCATTACGGGTTTGAGCCTCAGTTATGACTATTGGTTTGGATCTGCCTGCACAAATTTTGAACGCTCAGACTGAGGCAAGGTAAACAGAGAACTTCAAGGCAAAATATGTTGAGGCTATGATCAAGAAATTAGAACCCCGTGCTGACGGAACATTATGTTTGAAAAACAGAAGTTGGTTGCCATGCTTTGGTGACCTACGGTCTTTGATTATGCACGAGTCTCATAAGTCAAAGTATTCAATTCATCCGGGTTCTGACAAAAATGTACCTCGACATGAAGAAATTATATTGGTGGCCCAATATGAAGGCCGACATTTCCACCTATGTTAGCAAGTGTTTGACAAACTCAAATGTAAAAGCTGAACACCAAAAACCATCTGGTTTGTTGGTGCAACCCAAAATACCCTAGTGGAAATGGGATAATATCACCATGGACTTCATCACAAAACTTCCTAAGACGTTAAGTGGTTATGATACCATTTGTGTGATTGTAGATCGTCTTACCAAGTCTGCTCACTTTTTACCGATGAAGGACACCAATACTATGAGAGATTGACAAGACTGTACTTGAAAGAAGTGGTCACGAGACATGGAATTCCAGTCTATATCATTTCTGATCGTGATAGCAGATTTACATCAAATTTCTGGTGATCGCTCCAAAAGGCTTTGGGTACTCGTTTGGATATGTGTACCGCTTACTATTCGCGGACTGATGGACAAAGAAAAGGAGCCATTCAAACTCTTGAATATATGTTACGCGCTTGCGTGATAGATTTTGGAAATGGTTGGGATAGACACTTACCGCTAGTTGAATTTTCATACAATAATAATTATCACACTAACATTAAAGCCGCACCATTTGAGGCACTTTATGGCTTAAAGTTTTGTTCACCTGTTTGCTGGGCCGAGTTCGGGGATGTTCAGCTCACCGGTCCAGATATCGTTCACGAGACTATCGAGAAAATCGTCCAAATCAAAAGCAAAATTCAAGCCGCTCGTGATCTTTAAAAGAGTTACGCCAATGTGAGGCGTACGCCTTTAGAATTTCAAGTTGGAGACAATGTTATGTTGAAAGTTTCGCCTTGGAAAGGGGTGATCCGTTTTGGCAAACGGGGGAAGTTGAACCCGATGTACATTGGACCTTTCAAGGTGTTAGAAAAGGTTGGATCCGTTGCTTACATTCTCGAACTTCCTCAACAATTAAGAAGGGTTCATAGCACGTTTCACGTATCCAATTTAAAGAAGTGTTTATCCGACTCGCCATTGGCAATTTCGTTGGATGAAATAAATATTAATGATAAGCTCTACTTCGTTGAAGAACCTGTGGAGATCATGGATCGTGAAGTCAAGCGGTTGAAGCAAAGTCGTATCCCCATTATCAAAGTTTGATGGAACACTAGAAGAGGCCCTGAGTTCACATAGGAGCGTGAAGATCAATTCAAAAAGAAGTATCTGCATCTCTTCACCAATTTCGCATCTTCGTCACGTACCACGACTTAAGCTTTGCGGTCAAAGCTCTTTTAACAGGGGAAGACTGTAACAATCTGTAATTTTAGGTCATTTTACAACTATAAACTCTCAATTATTTATTTTAGACTTTTACGCGTTTACTTTTAATTTGAACCATAAGTTAAATCGTCTAAACTAAAATTTAACAATCAACATAAACCGACATCATACTGATGTGTTGTTGTGTGGGGTATATTTAATTGATTCAAGTTTTAAATTTATATTTTGTCGACTAAACCAAAAATAACACTTTAACGGGCAGTGTACCAGATTGGTAGTAGTTTCGTGGTAAGTAGGGTGCCTGATAAGTGTAAAATACACATATCTGTTTATACCAAAAATGACCCTAAATGACCCAAAACAAACTAAAAATAGCAAAGATATGCTTGTTTTTGTGTTTTGTGTATGCAGGTACGGATAAGACAAAAATCACAAGAAAACCATCAAAAATGGGCAAACACGGACACGGGAAACGGAAGAGCACAAAAGAAGCCAAGGATTCAGAAGCAAAGCCAAGAAAAGTCAACTCTTAGTCAACTTAAGTCAAAGAAAGTCAACCTTGGGTCAAACAAAGTCATCCCAATAAAAGATAAAAACTCAAAATATTTCAAATCAACCCTCCAAGTTTCAGAAAGTTACCATATTGGTCCCTAAGGCTTAAATGGGCCTTAAACCCTTAACTACCTTACCCGGATCCAAAAAGCCCAAGACATAAGCCTAAACCCTAGCCCAATACCCCTTTTATAAAACCTCAAGGACCATTCCTGCCAATATCCAAAAGTTCTTTTACACTATACTTTTATAAACCAAACACAAGGGCCAATTTTGCCATCTTCCTAAAGTTTAAAACAAATTACCCCTCTTTCAGTTAAAACAAGCGGGAATGAACGAGTACTGTTCATTCATCCCCTCCGTTTCACCATCAGTCAAAAACAAAGGGCTTCTCAAAATTGAAGGGTACAAACAACAATTCATGGAAGCAAGTACATGCTGGCAGAGTTATGTGTCATTCATGACACCCTATTGGCCAAACCCACAAAGGAAATGCCACGTTGGAAGAGAAAAAAGCACAAGGAAGGGGTATTTTTGCACTAGCTCTACTCTCAAAAGAAGCACACAAATGTCTCAATCACAGATTGCCATGCTGGCAATCCGTGTGAGATATCATTTAATCCAACGGCTATAGATGATTCAACAATAATTGAGGGATTATACGGACATGATCAAAAGGAGCTTGTAACTGCCAAAGGGGCTAGAAGGTTCAGCTTCAGGCTATAAAAAGGCTCACTCTCACACATACACGCATTCTTCTTTTCCTAGTCTAGTTTTAGATAATTTAGTGAATTTTAGCTTAATTTAGCTTAATGTAATTGTCCATTTCCGTTTTCAAGTATTGTACCCAAATTTCACTTAATGTAATCAAATTTAGTTAATGAAAAAGTTTCCTTCTCTTTTTAGCTTCTATTCTCATGTTAATGATTCATAAGCTCACAATAAGCTCATTTTAGCTCATCCAAGTCTATAAGCTTGGATTTGAGCTTATATAGGTTTTAATCTACTTTAAACTTTAAAATCAGCTAATTACTTTTGATATTTGGACTTAAAAGCTCATGGAAGGGATGCTAGCAAGGGATGAGCCTCCATGGACTTTATTGGCTTATCTCTGACAAGCCAGAGCTGTTGATAAGCTCATTTGAGCCTAATAGCTTATGTTTAGCTGAAGCATTTTGTAAGTTTTCATTTAAATCATTTGTTCTTAAATTTATATCTTAATGATTGCTTATTAGCTTATTAGATTTGCTTATCTGCTTACTAATTGCTTATTTGTGCTTTTGCTTATCTTAATTTACTTGTCAATCATATTTGTTTATCTGTTTTTAGTTATAGTATATTGGATCTTAGTTTTCTTTATAACTGCCATTAAAGCATGAAAAACCAAAAATAATTAGTTTAGTTCTTAGATTCTTAATTCTAGTGTATTTAGTTGGTAATTTGAGTTTGATAAGTCTGTTTTAAGCTAGTTAATATCTGGTATTTAGGTTTTGTTAATTAGATTTCAAAATATAAGACTTAATGAAATCTGTCAAAAGCTAAAGGGGTGTTTGGATTAGTGCTATTTGACCCTCAAAAGTCAAAGAAACTTGGAGGTTTTTCTTTGAATAGTTTGATATTGATAAGGTTTTGAGTAAGTTTGAATGATTAGTTTAGGTTTAAAATAATTTTATGGCTTAAATTTCTTATCTCAGCATCAGGGGAGCTTTTGCTCCTTTAGATCTTTGAGACTTTTTGATCCTAGCTTTCCTAGGTGTAGTATTTGCTTGTTTAAAGTGTATTAACACTCATTAAGTGTAACTAGTGCAGTAGAAACAACCTTGGTTGCTTGCAACTTTGTTTTGCCCTCTTGGTCATTTGCATTAGCAGTAGTAACCATAGTTACTACTGCTGACTTTTTAAGCCTCAAATTAACCAAGTGTTTTTATGTTTTAGAGTCTAAATTTCCATAAGCTCTTAGATTTCATATAGAATTAGTTAGTTTAAAGCTTGTTTTTCATTTCTAGCTTAAAATCTTAGGGTAATTTAGCTTTAAATTTCATTAAAAATCTCAAAAAGCCAAAAACAGTAGTAATTAGGACATAGCATTTAAACTTATATTTTTAGCTTATAAGAATAGATTTTATGCATAATATTAATAGCTTATATGTAGTTTGTCTAGTTTCCAAAAGCTCAGCTTATGTCATAGCTTATTGCTCTTGCTAGCTTGTTTGATTTTTGAATTTTTAGTTTCTTTTTCTGAGTTTGCAGTTTTGGTTTTCAATTTCTGATAGCTTTAAGTGTTTTAGCTCAAATTTCTTGTCAATTTAAGCTTAAGCATATCATAAGGAGTTTAGAACTTCTTTTGTTTTATAAATTGAGCTTATTTTGAGCATTTTGCAAGTGTTTAAGTGAAAGTGAGCTCAAAAGCTCACTTTCTGTAACAGCTTTTTAAAAAGCTGTTTTTGAGCTTATTTCTCAGTTTCAGTTAGTATTGTTTTTATAAAAAGTGCTTAAAACTAAGTCCTTTTTAAGTTCCAATAATTAGTTTTTTATAAAAAGCAAAAATAAAAAAATAGTAAAAAGTGGTGTGTTGCCAGACTAGAACCCACGACCTCTCCCTCAAAGACCCAACGTGTTAACCATTTGCTTTAATAGCTCATCCAGTAAATTTTCCCCCCAATTAATACTTATAGTCATTTTCCTCTTAAGCTTTTTATTATAAGTCGTAGCTTATGAAAGCTTTTTCCCGGCTTATTTGTTAAGCTGTGAGTTTTCTTTTATTTTTCCTTTAATCTTTGTTGCATCATAGACTTTTCCTGAATTTTTCACATTTTTCCATTAATTAGTTTATTTTTTAGGATTTTTCGAAAGCTTTAATTTTAGAAAATTCATAAAAATTAGAAAAAGTTTCAGAAAATTACAAAAAAATAGTTTTTAGTTTTATAAAAATTACTTTTAGGTTTACATTCAGAAAAATCATTTTTACACCTTTTAGATTTTAATTTTCATTTTTGAGCTTTTAATTTTAAGTTTAAAAATAGGATTTCAATTTTAAAAATAGTTAAAAATAGTGTTCAGAGTTTTTATATTATTTTAGACTTTCTAAGTTTAAAAATCATTTTTCTCAATTTTAAGGACTTAATTTGCTATTTTTTAGGATTTAATTAGATTAAAATAGATTTAAATTCATAATAAATTCAAAAATAATCAAAAAAATGTTTTTCTTTTTCTTAAAATTTTCTTTTGTCCTAATTTAGGTTTAGAAATTTAGTTTGCATTTTTAGGAGTTAATTTTAGTGTATTTGCTTTTTAGTCGCGTTTTATTTGTCCCGTTAATTGTTAAAGTGTTTAATTGTTTTTAATTCCTTTTTTTAATTGTGCTTTCAATTAATAGTTATAGATACTCAAAAATATCTTTTCTCTCATTCAAATCATAATCTGAGCTAAAACGTGGTTTCAATTTCACAAGTCGCTAGGGAAACGACTCGGGTGATCATACTTCCCGGTTAAATATACGTATTATATATTATATATATCTTTTAAGAGTGAATTTTCCTTAGAGAATTTTCTTAATTTCTCTTGTGGAATTATATTGTATATTTTATTGTGTATCAATGCCCAAAAGGATAAATTCATCGTCCCCGACTTTTCACATGTCCCAAACCAAGCTTAAAAACGAAATCACCGTTAAATACATGTTAAGATGCTAACACTACTCATACTTGTACCTTGTGAAACTTTTCGCTCCCGATAATTATTATATCTTAGGTGAATGTGCTTATTTCGAATTTCAACCATAGATCAAACGTTTTGCAAAATTTCTATGCGTCACGTTCCACCCAAAAAGTAATGAGTTTGAAGGCGAGATCATCCTATGTAGCGACTTTCGTCTCGGCACATCCCAACCTTGCGGCTAAGTGACCAGGCTTTTGACACCTCACAGAGACTAGTATCGAGACTCACGGACCTTCGGTTTCAAAAACTCTTAGGTTTTCCGTATATACATAAAATCACAACTTAAAATGTAATAGTCTTAGTTCAAAAGCATATTTAAATTTAAGAAAAAGAGATTTTCCCTATATTTATTAATTCACGTTTATTACACATCCTTTAAACTAAGGAAATCCTCGACCTTTTAGAAGGCTGCAACATCGGTTGTGAGCCGGCAAGATGCAATAAACTTTTATCAGTCTCGGATAATTACTATGTGCCTTATTTAGAAGACTGCAACATCGGTTGTGAGCCGGCAAGATGCAATAAACTTTTATTAGCCCACAGTTTTTATTATTATTATTACCTCATTTTTCATCATTTTTTTAACACTTTAGATTACCATGATATAGAGAAAATTTCTTTTTAGAAAATTTAAGTATAAATTTGAACTAAAATTATTGATATCGACCATACTTCAAAAATTGTTGATTTAAGTCTAATTTTCGAAGAGAGCACGTATTATTAGTCCGGTTAGAAGCTTATGGGAGAGAAAAGCCACAAACTACACTTATGAGCTCTTAAGATTTCCAACTAATCCTTGTTTAGCATCTAACTCATAATTAACTCTATCATTTCTCGTTCTTCGCAAATTTAAAATCTTTAATAAAAAGATCCGCGAATGCTTAGTCTAAAAGTTAAGGGACAAGCTAGAGCTCAATACGCTCGATCGAGTCAAAATTTATTCTTATTCTACCCAGCAGGAAAGTCAACATTACCCAAAATAACAAATATAACATCACATATATATGTATTATGCCGAAATTCTTAAGATAGAACCAAGACTTTTCAACTTTTCATAATATCTAGATATTAAAGGAAAGTACTCTTACACCTTATCAACTGTATTATTATCACATGACTAGGTAGAAAGTAACTCAAGGTTAAGTTAAGAAGATATTTTTACTATAAATACCCATGCATGCATAAGTAAACTTTACCTTTCCTCTTTACATGCAAAATTCATTTTCTTCCTCTCTTTTACACTCTAAAACTCACGGCACAAATAAGCCACCAAACAAAATCCATACTTTGATTTTTTTCTAAGATTATACAACCCTTTATACACAATCCTAAGATGGTTAATAGATAAGGTCCATATTCAAGCCTTGGATCACCCTTTGCAAGTATTAAGAAGAAAAAAGTAAAGATTAGGGTTTTGAAAACCTAATCTAGGGTTATAATTTGAAAAGCTTGGATTTAAGTCTAAACACGGGTTTAGCATTCATTTTACATCCTATACATCATCACTAAGCTTCTAAATCCGTCATACTTTTAATTGTTGTGATTTTATTGTTATATGGTTAATTACGGCCGAAATCACCACTAAGACTTTAAAATGAGTAAAATGGGTTTTTATTTGAGTTATCAATTTATACACTAGTCTCATGTCCTAATGTTACAAAATATCATGGGAAAATAGATCTATAAAGATGTTAACTTATGGATTAAGTATAAACATGTTTATGGACTAATTAGGGTTTTAAAGTTATCTAATGTAAATACTAATGAAAACAATGAAAGTAAAAGGGTTGAACTTGTTACAATAAATTTACAAGGACTAGGGATGATATTGGATATTATTATAAGTACCACATATGTAAAATATGGTTACAAGAGTTTTATAGTAAACTACTAAATTAATTAATACATAAAAACAAGGTTTTTATAAAGATATACATATGAATACTTAGGGGCTGTCTAAAATCCGAATTTCATACAGAAAGTTTGACTTAATATAATTATAATACGCCTCATGACGATTCCATAATGATAAGAAACTCGAAAACGGAAAATCCTATACCGATAAGATACGTTAAAAACGAGTTTACGACCTATAAATACTTTTATAAATTTTATAAAGTTACTATTCATTTACAGCAACTTTCATTTAAAAAAAACATCTAAATAGAACTAACTTTTAATAACCAGATCGTCTCGAAGAATCACTACAATCGGATTAAAACGATACGTTATTACTGATTAACAAGTTTTACGCTAATATAAAACCCCTAAAACGACAAACGAGCTGTTGTGAACAGTAAAGTATACTATTCTTCGCAGAATCTAAAACTTAAAAATGTAATATTTGATCGCGAAATTCGTCTTACTACGAAACGTGGACGTAAGAAACGCGAGCAACGGGCTTAAACGACCAAATTTAGGTTATATTTACTGAAAAGAAATTTATAAACGTTTTCACTTTAATAAATATTAATTTACTAAAACGATTAGTCGTGAAATATGCTAGATTGAAACATTGATGTTACAAATGCCTATATTACTAGGAGTTTCCTAAATGAAGCCTCCTTCGGATGGCTATCGACGATGTTGTTGGATTACGATTTAAAGTATCATAACTCCTCGAACGTCATGTCATGACCTCTTTAATTATGATAGCCCGAACGATAGCACGACGTAACTACTATAAGATTATATTGAATGTTATAAATTGAAGTACTCGGTACTTATACGACCTTAATTTAAATAGGTTGCATCAAACTTTTGCGGACATTTTATCTGGAATATTGACTATCAGTACTTCCAAGGTGAGATCATAGCCCCCTTTTCCTACTTAATTTGTTTTACAACTCTAAGGGGTAAATTACATTGCTATTTTTACCAATTGGACACAAGTGTTTTCTAAGATGTTTTCATAGTGTTTTAAACTTTATGCTGTCCAGAATACTGCCTGAATATTAATGCCCATAAGTTACCACTATTGCCAATTAAGCCCCTACGATATCATGAACCGCCAATTGATATTGTAGTGAGCGCGAGTGTTGTGGATAGAACTATTCAGGACTGACACTCCCCACCTGGATTACTTGGTCACAAGTTGACCATGTGCATTTAAACATTGAGAATACTTTTTAGGTTGTTGGCAACATCCAAATACACTTTGGAGGCACAAACTAGTTAAAGCTTCGGGTTCATGACTTAGTGCAATAATAAACGTTTTGGACTACTAAATGAGTTATAGAGTCTATATTACATCATCTGTGGTCACCAATTTATCAAAAAAAAAACAAACCTATGATTACACTCAACCTTTGTGTTGACTTTTAGCATGTAAATGTAGTCCTAGGGTATGAAGACTGAAGGGTGAACCGTGGCGGATATCAATGAAGATGGATTCTGTGTTTTTATCTAAATTATTATCAACTTTTGTCTTTCATACAACTTAAGTCATCTTTTGAGTTTTGTTTTAAATGTATGTTGGATGATTATGAATCAAAAACTTATGACCTAATGTTTAACTCTGATATTTAGCATAAATAAATATTAGCTTAAGATGATCCATTCTTGGTCATTTCCTATATCTTGTTTTTGTACTTTGACGTAGCACCCCATTGTTACCATTCCGCTGCTACCTGATTTTGGGGGTGTTACAGATGGTACCAGAGCCAAGGTTATAGGGAACTGGGTCATTTTCAAAACCTAGTCTATAACCACAAAGTTTAAAGGTTTTCTTTTCTTTCATTTTTAAATACAGAATCCTTCATCGCTATCCGATATCCACGCGCGCGTATTCCCTGATCCTTACTTACTTTTCCGATTGTCATTATTGCATTATATATAATCTTAGATATATAATACTTGGTTTAAATTCGATCTCTTACGTCTATCTTTTGACATATCAATATCTATTTCTATCGATCAATTATATAAATATCAACTATCCTGATTAATTTATGATTATTTATATCATTCTCTATTATTTACCATGTGCCATGACTCTGCATACCTTTACAAATTCTCAACGAATTGTGTACTTGTGTTGCCAGAATCATGCCGCCCAGGAGATTTAAGAAGAAATCTGTTAGGAAGATAGTGGAAAAGCGTGTGGCCAAAGCCATTGAAAAATATGAAAAGACTAAAGCTGACTCAAACAATGCTGGTGGATCCGGATCAACAAATACTGGAGGAACTGTTGTACCAGAGATGCATGGATGTTCGTATAAGACATTTATGAATGGCAAGCCTCACTCTTTCAAGGGGACTGAAGGTGTAGTCGGACTGAAACGTTGGTTCGAAAAGATGGAGCAAGTGTTTGAAATTTGCAAATGTGCTGAAGATGACAAAGTGAAGTTTGCTATGTGCACGTTCGAGGGTCGTGCTCTAACCTGGTGGAACGGAAAAGTTGTTAGCACCAATACCATTTTACGTAGTTGCACCTTAGTCTTGTTAAATCACGTGTTCAAAATAGACTTGTTGCCAACCCGGCTAGGAAGTTTTGATGTTATCATTGGAATGGATTGGTTGGCATACCACCGAGCTCTCATCGATTGTTATGAGAAGATTGTCCGTATTCCTCTTCCGAATGGCAAGATTCTTGAAGTTCAAGGCGAGAGGCCGGAAAAGGATCTTCGTTCACTTGCATGTATCAAGGCTGATGAGAAAAAGCTTGATGACATACGTGTTGTCCGAGACTTCCCTGAGGTATTTCCAGACGATCTGTTAGGTTTACCTCTTGTGGCGAGAAGATCGAATTTCACATTGATCTGATTCCAGCGCACAACGCCAAGTTGTTAGATCTCCATACCGTTAGAGCCCCTTCAGAATGTTAGAATTGTCGAACCACTTAAAGAACTTTCAGAAAAGGGTTTTATTCGAACAAGTACACTCACCATGGGAGCACCCGGAGCTCTTTGTCAAGAAGAAAGACGGTTCGTATGAAAATGTGTATTGACTACAGGAGCTAAACAAGTTAACTATAAAAAACCGTTACTCTCGGTCCCTAAATTGATTGAGTTGTTTGACCAAGTTACAAGGTGAGTGCTATTTTCGTCGATAGAATAGAACTTCCGCTCAGGGATATCATCAGTTGAGAGTCCGAGAGAAGATAAACCGATAGACCCGCGTTTAGGAACCCATATGGGCACTTTGATCACAGTCATGCCATTTGGACTGACAAATGCGCAGCAATATTTATGACTTAATGAACCGCGTCTTGCAAGCCACCCCCGTATTGGACAAATTCGTAATTGGTGTTCATTGACGACATCTTAATCTACATCAAAGTCAGAATGAAGAACATGAAGACCACCTGAAGATCGATTTTAAACTTACCCTCCAGAAGGAGAAGTTGTATGCCAAATTTACAAAGTGTGAATTTGGTACAAAAGTACATTTCCTAGGACTTGTGGTCACCATGACGTATCCACGTGACCCTATCAAGGTTGAGTCGGTCAAGAATTGAAGACCCCTGAATCTCAACTGAAATCGTTTCATTTCTAGGATTGGCGGTTATTACCGAAGGTTTATTGAGAATTTCTCCAATATCGCCAAGCCCTCACCCTGTTGACTCAAAAGAATAAGACGTATTGGTGGGGATAAGTCAAGATGAAGCTTTCCAAATTCTGAAAGGAGAAACTATGCAATGCTCCTGTGTTACACTGCACCCCGATGGACCCGATGAACTTTTGGGGTCATTGTGATGCATCAAAAAAAAAAAAAAACAAGGTTTGGGGTGCGGTGCTAATGCAGCGGAGGCACAGTAATACATATGGCGTCCAAAAGTTGAAGAAGCCATGAGAAAATTATACACCCATGACCTGGAATTGGGGACGGTGTGTTCGCGTCTTAAATTCTGAGACATTATCTTTATGGGACGAAAAGTGTTATCTACACAGACCACCAGAGTCTCTAGTACATATTTGACCAGAAGGATTTAAATATGCGCCAAAGGCGGTGGATCGAGCTACTCAGTGACTACGAGTGTGAGATCAAATACCACCCAGGCAAGGCGAACGTGGTGGCAGATCCTGAGTAGTAAAGAAAGACTCAAGCCAAGACGAGTAGTGCTATGAGTATTACATTCCATCTGGACTTAAGACTAAGATTTTGGAAGCAGCAAGAGGCGAAGCTTTCCAAAGGATCATCAAAGCCCCAACTGAATGGTTAAGAGGATTAGAAAGAACACTTTGCAACGAGATAAAGGTGAAATTACTCTCTGATCGTATCTGGAGTCCATCAGTTGGTGTGTGAGGAAATGATCATTGGATGAAAGCTCATACTTCTAGATATTCAGTACATCCGGGTGCAGATAAGATGTACTATGATCTAAGACTTGTATTGGTGGCCTGGTATGAAGAGAGACATTGCTGAGTATGTTAGCAGGTGTCTTACGTGCTCTAAGATTAAAGCCGAACATCAGAAACCCTCAGGATATTCCTTCAACAATCCAGAAGAATTCCTGAGTGAAATGGGGAAAAGATAACAATGGACTTTGTTCATCAAAGTTGCCATAAAAAGTAGCATGCATGATACGATTTGGGTCGTTGTTGATAGATTGACCAAGTCGGCTCACTTCTTACCTATACGTGAAGACTACAAGACGGAGAAACTAGCAAAGATTTATACCAATGAGATTGTAGCGAGACATGGTGTGCCGGTATCAATCATTTCAGACTGTGATGGTCGATTCACGTCACACTTATGGCAAGCTTTTTCAGAAGCGTTGGGTACGAGACTAGACATGAGTACGGCTTACCACCCATCAGAAACCGACGTCGAGTGAGCGTACTAATCCCAATCGCTGGAGGAATATGCTTCGAGCTTGTGTTATGGATTTTGGTGGCAGTTGGGATACTCATCTTCCATTGATTGAGTTTTCTATAATACTGCTTACCTTTACACAAGCATTAAGTTGGCACCATTCGAGGCTCTGTACGGCGGAAATGTAGATCCCCCGTTATATGGACTGAAGTTGGAGAAGAGTCAGCTTCTTGGACCAAGAGTTGTGCAAGAAACGACTGAAAAGATTGTTCAAATCAAGGAAAGATTAAAGACGGCTAGGAGTCGCCAGAAAAGCTATGCTGATAAGAGACATAAACCTCTTGAATTCGAAGTTGGAGACCGAGTGTTACTAAAGGTATCTCCATGGGAAGGGAGAGGACGATTTGTAAAAAGGTAAAACTAGCACCACGATATGTCGGATCACCGTTTGAAATCATCGAGCGTGATGGACCGGTGCTTATCGGCTGAAGTTACCCCAGGAGCTAATTGTGTTCACGACACCGTTTCATGTTCAAACCTCACGAAATGTTTGGCGGAGCCAGATGTTCAAGTGCCTTGGAAGAGATCGTAGGTGATGAAAATCATTCTCGTTTTGTTGAAGAACCTCTTGAGATCGTGGAACGAGATGTAAAGAAGCTAAAGAGAAGAAGAATCCCATTAGTCAAAGTTCGTTGGAACTCTCGTCAAGGAGCTGAGTATACTTGGGAACGTGAAGACCAATTCCGGAAGAAATATCCGAATCTTTTCTCCGAACCTGTACTTTCCTCAAATGCCGAAACTTGAGCCTTGAGGACAAGGCTCTTATAACCGGAGGAGACTGTAACATTTCATATTTTCAGGTCTTTTACGACATCATCTATTTTACTAAATTTTTTTTTCTCGTACGCGTTTACTTTTATTTTTAATAGTTAAGTTAAATCGCGTACGCCAAAAATTAGCGTTCAATGTAAACGGGTATCAAACAATTAAATGTTTACATTAAGCAAGGGTTATATAATTATTTTAAGGATAATTATTAACTTTGTTCATTTTATTTTTATCGGATACGTTAAGTGTATACGTTTCGCGATAAATTGCGTTTAGGCACTCCCGGAACCACAAAAAACTTTCCTACGCTTCAACAAATACCCACTTTTATACCCAATACATAAAAGTTACTAAAATATATCATGTACATCTTTGTTTTGCCGAAATTCTTGCATCATGTACAAAGATATACATGAAAATTTAGTTTAAACTTGCAACTTGGTCAAATTAGAACACCATATCCCATCATAAATGGCAACCATTTCCTACCATACCATGACCATAGACTAGACATGGCATTCCTAAGACTCTTTTATGTCCCCATTGACTAACCTAACATGTTTTAACTACTTAATACATTGTGCAAGTAACAAAGGAAAGACCATAACATAACACTTGACCAAAAATCAAACAAAATCACCATATCACCTCCTTTACCCTCTCTAGTAATGCTACGAGGCAAACAAGCACCCCTTTACCAAACCCATACAAAAAATTTTTACAATCCGTAGATCACCTTCTATATCTCACCTATTCTAAGATATACAAGGCATTTGCAAGCATTGACTCACCATTTCCAAGTATTTCACAAGTAAAAAGGAAGTTAGGGTTCCTATTAAGGAAAGCTAGGGTTTATTAAGTGCAAGCTTGGTTTTTGTGGCTAAACAAGGGTTTAGTACTTGTACATCATCATCATCATACCTCATAAGGTCTATTTAAACTCTTTATGTTCTTAAAAATTTCCACTTTATGCATATGATTATTCTTTATAGCTTAAATCACACATTAGATTATTTAACATTTAAAAAGAAGTTTTTATTTATTTTCAATCATAATGTACACTTTTAGTATATCTTATGATATTAAATGAAATCATGTTAAAATAGTCCACATAATTATTTACACACTTGGTTATTGGGATAAAAGAAAGATATGGACAAACTAGTATATTAAGGTTTACATAAGTATAGTTATGGTTTTTAAGTATGTTAATAGGGATCTGTTAACATGGGTAACTTGGACATATGAGTGACTATTATGGACACATGGACCCAATATAATAGAATAATAACATATAAGATAAATAAGACTTGTGGTAAAAACAAAAGTGTAAAGTAATAAAGAAAAGGTTAAAAATGGACGTAACAAACTCAACCTCACGTGGCTGTCCAAATTATCGAATTTTAACATACCCATTTTATATTTTTATAAGATAATACAATTCACGAACGATTCGAAAAGTAAGAAACTTTGTTAAACGGATTAATAACGAAAAAGTTACGTAAAAACTGTTATAACGTTTATAAAACTTATCGAAGTAAATTATTATATAAAAACATTTTTATAAAATTTATAAACAGCAAGTATTAATATTTTTAATAAATAATACACATTTTTAGGATTCCAAATGAAGAATCGTAATTTTTCAATAATAAACGAACGAGTTAATGAATTTCGCGAGTTTTACTAACATTAATACTTTTATAAAACTATTTTTATAAAAGTTACTATTCATGACAGAAAGTTATATTTTTGTAAACCTCATAAAAATATAGAACTTTCAAATACGAGAACGTCCTCGAAAGAATCATTAAAAACGGAGCTATAACGAATAAAATACGACATTTACCTTGTATTAACTACACTTAAAATCGATGAATAAAAAAACATAAGGGTCTGATGTGAACATTAATTTTACTGTTCACTCAGAGGTCCCCGAAATTCGAAAATGTCAATTTATGATAACCCGTCTTAATACGAAAAGATGGGCATAAGAAACGCGAGAATCGGGCTTAAAACGCAAAAGTTATGCTAGTTTTACTTAAACGGTAATTATAAACGTTTTAACTTGTTAAACACAATTTTACCAAAACCATTAGTTGGTGATTGAGCTATATAGAATATTATATGGTTATCAAAGTACTATATTACTAGGGAGTTTCATAATGAGGCCTCTTCGGATGGCGTTTCGACGAGTTGTTGGATTTACGATTTAAAGTGTCCTAACTCCTCGAACGTCATGTCATGACCTCTTTAATTATGATAGCCCGAACGATAGTACGAGATAACAACTATAAGATTAGATTCAAGTACTTGGTACTTATACGACCTATATTGGATTAGGTTGCATTCCGTCATTTCCGTGACGCATTTTCTATCGTGAATACTTGTTGATTTCCATTCACTCAAGGTGAGTTCATAGCCCCTTTTCTACAATTGTTTTACAAAATCTACGGGGTGAATTACATTGCTTTATTTAACTATTGGACACAAGTGGTTTTTTTCAAAGTGTATGCTAATCCCAGATTTACTGCCAGGATTATTTTAAGCGTAAAGTTACCTATTGCCGGAAGTCCCTATTTATATCATGACCGTCAATTGCTATTATATGAGCGCTATTGTTATGGATAGAATCTATCGTACTGACAAAATCCCCCCTTCCTTGTGGTCACTAGTTTGATCCGGTTCAATTAACAATTAGAGGTTCCGTAGTGTTGGCAATCATCCTATATTTACATTGTGTGCAATCCAATCTATTGATTGAAGTAACGTTAAGCTTTCGGTGTCATGAGCTTAGTGCATAGAAATACCTGTTTTTAGACGATTGAATGTGTTTCATTCAGGAGTCCTACTATAACTTCGATCAATGTGGTCATCCTTTTTACATGATAACCTATGATTTCACTCACCTTTGTGTTGACTTTTAGCATGTAATTTCAGGTCCTAGAGTATATCTTGGACAGGGAGCCGTGGCGGATATCAATGAAGACGGATTCTGTGTTTTATCTAAAGTTTATGAAACATTTATATCCATAAAAACTTAATAATCTTTGGTATTAAGATTCATTTGTTTAACTTAGAATTGTTTATGACTTTTAAAAACCTTATGGACCTTATGTATTAACCTCTGAATATTTTGCTAAGGCATCATATGAAATCTTTGTCCATTAAACGTCCATTTAAGTACGTTTCCTATTCCTTTCTATTGTTGTACTTACTTAAGTAGCAAAACCCAATTTGTTACCATTCCGCTGCTACCTGATTTTGGGGGTGTTACAATTTTTAAGTACTTTTAAACAAGTAGCATGTTATTTTGTAAAAAAGAAGACAAGTACATTCTAATTCTCCACCCCCCACTTAAATTATACAATGTCCTCGTTGTATAGATAAAACATTTAAATAATATAGGAAATAGAATTAGAACGAGGAAACTCCCTTAATATTTTGCTCTGGATGATTCTCCATTTTGAGTATTTGAGCAAAAAGTGTGTTGAATAGCCGTCTTAGGATTTCAAGACTCCAACACTTCAAGATTTCCAGAATTACAAATACCCCACCAACGTTGTTGACTTCTTTAGAAGGTTCCTGTATCAAATAAGAAAACAAATGCAACTCTATCTCCGGTGTATTCGTTAAAATACAACAAACTAAAACTAAATACTGTACAGGAAGTTAATACGTCGTATCCATACCTCAGGATACGCCGTATTGATACATATATACGATGTATTCATTTAATGAATACGTCATATAAACTGTGTAGAAAATAAAGACTGGATAACGTCCAGATAGTCAATACGCCAAATTCCAAGGGGTTTAGATACGCTATCGACATTCCTGGAAGACAGACCAATAAGAAAATTGAAATTACATTTTGGGTTGTCTCCCGGCAAGCAATTTGTTTATAGTAAAAGTCTTTAAGTTAACATTGCGCCAATTTAATCCCATCCTTTATAAAACAAACTTGGGTCGAACAGGATGCCAAAGACACATTACAAATTCTTTAAAAGCATCCTGTTGTTAAGATAATTACAATCCATGATATTAACATTTAGCTTCTTGATAAAAGTTTTAGTTTTAAAAAAATTATTAGATGTATCATGACTTGTTTCCGAAAGCTTATTTGACCCTTGTGGATTAACATTTATTATATTAGGTATTGGTGTGACAAACATATCCCCCGAAGGTCGCTCAATATCGATTTTATTGTTGTTGTCCATATCCGATTTTAAATCATCGGGATAAATTACGTTAAAAGGAAATAAATCATTAAAGTATAAAACGTTTTGTTCCTCTTCATTACATTCAGACAATGATGCTTCATCTTTCAAATCAAAATTCATCGACTATGTCGAAGGACTTATAGTTTGGTTCAGTTAGAATCTAATTTAGACATTAGAGCATCATTGTAAACAATGACTGGAAATTCAATCTCAAATTTATGAAAGAAGTCTAAATCATTAAAATAACTGACCTCAGCTCGTGATAAAATGAAGCAAATTGACTTTATCATTATCATTTTCAGAATCTGTTTTCAAATTGTTGATAGAAATTATTTTATAAGAAAATGAATTTTCGTCAAAAACTACCGTGTATCTTCATCGTCAGATTCGTCAAACGATATTCTAAAGTCAATTTCATTGTCGTTAAGAGGACTTACCATGGGTCCACATGAGATTGCTGCATCGGATGTTAATGTTTTATCAAGGACTATGGCTGGAAATTTGGTTTCGAAGTTTGTAAGGCAGTCGTCCTCTCTCACAATTATTCCCATAGTTACCGTTACTTGGCATTTTGCCAATTAAACGTCTCAACCCCGACTTAGAGCTTTCCTCCTCTGAAGTAAGATGTATTCCTCCATAGTGATATTGGGGTTGTCCATTTTTAACCTGTAATAAAATATATAGGAAAGAAAATGGTCAAATAGCCTAATACGCCGTATTCAGTAAACTGAATACGCCGTATTGATGATAGAGTCGAATACGCTGTATTGGTTTAGAAAAATTTTATACGTCGTATCCAAGAAGATGAATACGCCGTATTGAGCATTCGACTCAAGATATTACAGCAGGCTGTAACAATGAACACAAACACACAATATGCAAAATATACAATGCAGGAAATTAAACACACAAACAAGCACACTGATGTTGAGTTTTATACACTATAAAATATACGATATAATACCACAAGAGCAAATAAGAACTTTCCTAAAGTCTCCCTTAAGAAAAGCCCACTCTAAAAGATATATATAATATATAATACGTATATTTAACCGGGAAGAATAATCACCCGGGTCGTTTCCCCAACGACTTGCGAAATTGAAACCACATTTTAGCTTGGATTATGATTTGAATGAGAGAAAATATATTTTTGATTATCTATAACTACTAAATTAAAGCAACAATTAAAATGAACAATTAAAAACAATTAAACACTTAAACAATTAACGGGAAACAAATAAAACGCGACAAATAAGCAAATACACTAAAATTAACTCCTAAAAATGCAAACTAAATTTCTAAACCTAAAATTGGACAAGAAAATTTTAAGAAAAAGAAATATATTTTTTTGATTATTTTTGAATTTGTTATGAATTAAAAACTAATTTATTCTAATTAAATCCTAACAAATAGCAAATTAAGTCCTAAAACTTAAGAAAAAATATTTTTAAGCTTAGAAAAATCTAAAATATTTTAAAAGCTAAGAAAACTATTTTTTACTATTTTTTAAAATTAAAATCCTATTTCTAAAATTAAAATTAAAAGCTCAAAAATAAAAATAAAGATCTAAAAGGGTTGAAAATGATTTTTCTTAATGTAAAACTAAAAGTATTTATTCTAAGGCTAAAAACTATTTTTTGTATTTTTCTGAAACTTTTTTCTATTTTTTATGATTTTTCAAAAATTAAAACTTAAGAAAAATGATTAAAAATTATCTACTTAATGAAAAATTACCAAAAAAATCAGGAAAAGTCTAAAAAGTAACAAGGAAGATAAGAAAAATAAAATAAGCAAATCAGCTTATCAAATAGCTGTGAAAACAGCTTATTATACTACAGCTTTTAAATGAAAAGGAAAAAGAAAATGAGTATATTAAATCAATGAAAGAAGAAGAGGTTGGATGAGCTAATGTAGCACAATGGTTAAGGCGTGTGTGTTGTGAGTGTTAGGTCTTGAGTTTGAAACTGGCAAACCACCTTTTTGCTCTCTTTTTTTTCTTTCACTTTTTATAAAAACTAAATATTGAAACTTAAAGAAAACATGTTTTTAAACAATTTTAATAAAAACCATATAAGCTGAAAGTAAATATTAAGCTCACAATAAGCTCTTAAAGTTGCTGACCTCAGAAAGTGGGCATTTAAGCTTAATTTTGCTTGTTTCTACTAAAACAGTTGTAACAAGCTCAAATTAAGATTAAATTACAAAGCAAGAGATGTTCTGGATAGCTTATGATGTGCTTAAGCTAGTTATGAAAAGTTATTTGAACTAAAAACACATTAAGCTAACTGAAATTGATGAACAAAGAAGCAAATTCAGGTAAAAAATAAAAAAACTTAAAATTAAGCTAAGCTATTAAGAGCTATAAGCTATTATCTAACTTGAGCTTTTGCTAACTTATCAAATACACTATTATATATGTTATGTTTTATTTTAATTTATAATAATAATTTTATTTATAATATTTATTATTATAGTTTATATTATTTAAGTTTTTTAAAAATAAATAGTTTTTTGTAAATTTTAGTAAAATTTTATATAAACTATAATAGATAAAAAATAATGGATGTTTTATTAGAAAAATAACAAACTCAAAAATAAAAATAAAATTAAACTAAACAAAACTAAAACAACACCCACCAAACCAACGAAAAAGCAAAAGACAAAAAGACCGAAAACCAACAGACCACACTAAAAAGAACCAAAGAAAACCCCTCAACACAAACAAAAAACATTTAAACTTATCAAACACAATAACATACTATTACCAAACCACAATAAACCACAAAGCATAAAACCCACTAAACACCCAAAACACCACTATCAGACAAAAAAAAACCAACCGATACCCTCCCCCCCCTCCCTAAACACAAACAAATCAATACCTATTAAACAATAATAAAAATAACAAACATTAAAATAAGACAAAAAAAAAAACTAAAAAAAAGAGCCTCCTCTCCCCTCACCACAACATCAACCCTATCACCCCCCCACAACAGCCTCACCTCCCACCCCCAAACCCTCCAACCACACCCCACCACAAAAATTACAAAACACCGTCCAAAACATCACCAAATCCCTCCCCAAACCCCCACCTCTCAAACCTCCACTCCCCTATCCCCCACCGCCCACCCACACACTCCTCACTATGCACACACCCTCAACCCCAACAACTTAAGCAAAGCAAAAACCTATCCAAACAAAACACCAATCATCCATAATTTCCTCATAAGTCACTGAGTAACAACTGCCAATAGCAAGCTAATGAAAAGGGCAAGGAACAAATGCAGTAGACCAAAGTGGTCTCTACTGCAAAAAATCACTCAAAGAACTGTAACTACACACGATACAAACAAGTATCAAGCTCACAAGAGCTTGAGTCAAATTTTAGCAATCTAAATGCAAGGAGAAAGCTCCCCTGGTGCATAGATAACACAATAAGCAAAAAAATTATCATAAGCTCAAACTAATTTACCAAACTTATTTAAAACCTTATTAAATATTAAGATTCAACTAGGCAAAGTGAAATTTCCAAATTATATAAACTATAAAGGTCAAACAACTTAATCCGAAACACACTTTAACTACTTGAACAGTAATTGAAAAAGCTTTTGAATATAAAGATCTAAAAAACTAAACTAAGAACCAGATGATCATTACTAATGTGATAAGCCTTACAAACACAATCAACAATCTACTTAAGCTAGAATTAAGAATTAAACTCTAAACTAAATATTTTTGACTTTTTATGATTTTTGAAGACAAGTAATGAAAATCTAAACTCTAAACTACATTAACTAAAAACCAGATAAGAAGCATGATTTAAAAAGCAAAATGAATACAAATTAATCCTAAATAAGCAATAGGATAAGCAATTAACAAAGTAACCAAACAATAAGCAATAAGTAATTATTAAGCCAAGAAATGGACAGAACAGGAAAATAAAAATAACTTACAAAAGCTCAGCAAAAAAAACAGAAGCTTAAATTCAATCAGCAGCTACTAGCTCTAGCTTAACCAAAATAAGTCCCATGGGAGCTCATCCATGGTTAGCTCCCCTTCCATAAGTTTTTAATCCAAATAAGACAAGGTATTAACTAGTTTTATGATTTAAGTAGATTTAGACTGAATTAAGCTCAATCATAAGCTTACAGACTTATGAGAGCTATTGAGCTTATTAGGAGCTTATGAGACAGTACACACATTTTTGAGAGCTAAATGAGATTTGAGAGCTTAATAATGAAAGAGCTTATGAAAGATTAAAAGAACACTTTATTAACTGAAACAGCTTGTTACATTACTAGAAAGGAAATTACAAAAGGCTTTTTATGAAAAAAAAAAAAATTAAACCAACATAAGCTAACTAAAAGCTAAAATTCTACACTAGGTGAAAAAGGAAAAAGAAGATACAATGTGTGTGTGTGAGTGTGATATTTATAGCCAGGCCAAAAATGTTCTAGGCTTGCCTTGCTGGCCCAAGCTCACATCAATCATGACCATTCATTCCTCAATCAATGGATAATTAATTGTGACCCTTTAGATCAAACATATCTCACACGGATTGCCAGCGTGGCAGTTAGTCATTTGTGCTTCTTCTGAGTGAGAGTTAAGTGTAAATCCCTTCATTCTGTTGTGCTTTTATTCTGACCACGTGGCATATCTTAATGGGATTGGCCAATGAGAGGCGTTGATGACGAAATGACCCTGCCACATTGAACTTTGGCCCCTAAATTTCTCTTTTGAACCTTCAATTGGAATTTGCCCCATGGTTTTACTGGTGGGTAATTCTTGAAGACGGGTGAATAGTGCTTAACAAGTTTTCCTGCTTCTTTTTAACTGAAGGTAAAAGGGAGGGTAGTTTGGGCTATTGGTAAACTCAGTCCTTATCTTTGTTTATCACAAGTGTTGGTGTAAAGTGACTTTCGAAAATGGCAACAATGGCCCTAGGAGTTTTTAAAAGGGAAATGGGCTAGGGTATTGGGCTTTTGTATGGCTATGTATCCGTGTGTGGGTTATTAGGGATTAAGGGCCCATATGGAGTTTAGGACATTTTATGTAATCTTTTGAAACTTGAGGGACTTAAATGGTAATTGTGGGTTTTTGTCTTTTTATGGTTGACTTTTCTTGGCTTTGAGTCCTTGGCTTCTTTTGTGCTCTTCCGATTCTCGTGTTCGTGTTTGACCATTTTTGACGGTTTTCTTGTGTTTATTGATATATCCGTTCCTGCACACACAAAACACAAAAACAAGTATATTTTTGCCATTTTTAGTCTGTTTTGGGCTTAATTGGGTCATTTTAGGTATAAACGAATATGTGTATTTTACACTTATCAAAATTCCCCAAACTAAACGATTGCGTGTCCTCACGCAATATTACATGCCTTATAACCAAATACCTCAAAACTTCCCCAAACTAAACCTTTGAAAAGTAGCAAAGATTTTTGTTGAGAGAGCTAAGAGATCACAAGTTATAAAACACCCGATTTCCCATTTTTCAAAACTTTTTCTCTTTTTATTGATTTTTCTTAATAATTAATTACCTAACTACAGCTTATTCTTGTGTGACATAATGTATTGTTTTCATTACCTTAGTGGAAACTTTTAGGATCATAGAACAAAAAGCACTTGAAAAGTGTCTTAAAAGATAACTTCATCATCCCCGATTTTTCACTTTTCCCATACTAAGCTTAAAAATAAGATCACCGTTAAGTACGAGAAGTTACGAAGCTAAGATGCTAAGACTACTTAAAAATTACAACTTGTGAATTTCCACTTCCCACCGAGCATAAATCAAATTTTTTAAGTGTGTGTGCTCAAATTATTAAACCATTAAAATCCACATATTTAGATATCTGAAATCCTACTAAGCTTTTAACACATGGGCCCTTTGGGCTAATAATTTTAAAACACTTAGTAAAGATCACAACTCAAAGCAAACAAAAACCTTCTTAGCTAAGACATCGTTGGTTCACTTGTCCCATGAATGACTTTCTTCTCTAGCATCCCACCGTCATCGGGTAAGTGCTAAGGCTTTTGACACCCCATCCGGAGAATAATAATCGAGACGCATGAACTTCCGATGAAAAAGCCTTGTAGACTTTTGCAAATTTTGGTTCAAAAGAATACTTTGGTTTTAGAAAAGGAAACTTTTACTATTTATTTTCTAACTTGCAACATTATTATTACTATTTACATTATTAGGCTAGGAACCGGTATCACTTTTCTTTCGACGACACATCGGCCACGCCTCCGACAAGAGTCCGTGTACTTATTATGATACTTTCGATGTCACATCGGGAGCGAACCGACAAATGCCCATGTACTTTATTGCGATGGAGTTTGTATATTATTTATTAATACTAAGGATTTATAACTTGCATCCTTTTTACCAACTACATTTTTTCTTTTTCATCATTTTTTTAAGATTAATTCAACACATTATTTTTGCAAATAGAAAAATTTCATTTTAGAAAACCAAAGTATAAGCTTGAACTAAAATTCTTATTTACAAACGATGTTGACTTTATTCATAAAGTTTTTTCTCTAAATAAGTTGATTAGACTTTTAAGAGTATAACTCTAATTTGTAAAATTTAAAGAGAACACGTATAATTAATCATTTTAAGAACTTCGGGGAAGAAAAACCACAAGTTATTCTTATAAGCCTTTAAGCTTTCCAAATAAACCTTGTTTAGCATCCTATTTCGTAATTAACACTATCATCTCTTATTCTTTGCAATTTAAAACCTCTAATAAAGAAATTCGCAAATGCTTAGCCTATATAAAATCCAACTCGGCATATTAAAAATCTACTTGAGATTAGCACAAGTCTTCTTTTACTAATGATTTTAAGTTTAGCATGTTTAAAGTCTACATGAGACTAGCACAAACTATCATCATTAATTGTTAAGGGAAAAAGCTAGAACTCTACACGTTCGATCGGGTCAAAAATTACTTCTTATTCTTACCAACGGAAAACCTACATTCGTGTCTAAACATTTTTCTTTTTTTTTCTTTTTTTATTATCATTTTTTTTCTACAAATAAAAACTTAAAAATTTAAAAATTTTGCTATTTTTGTGGGAAAACGGGTACACGAGAACAAAACAATAAGCAGGCAACATCAAATCGATAGATTCCCTCCCTAAACTAAAATGAAACATTGTCCTCAATGTTTAAGGCCGGGTTCTACGAAAATCTAAGCCGTTTATGAATTATGCAAAGATAAACGTGAATCGATAGGATGAAAGGATATCGGATCTCCCCAAACTAATTTCAAACAAAGGATAGGAAGCTCGAGTGAAACGGGATACAACACCAGACACGAGAGGCTTTAGAAATTGTTGGGTTCATCCTGCAAAAACCACAACAAACACAAAGAAACCGGAAGAGGATAGCCACAACACATCACAACACATTAAAAATAGAAAGAAAAATAGAAAAGGATAAGCATGGGGTGAACTCCCACGAAGCGGCTTGTTTTTGTTCACCGAGTCGCAAGCTCGACTCGATCCCTGAATTAATTCGTCCTTAGGGAGAGTGAGAAATAGAAGAGAAAATCTCAATCGGGCTTTCATAAATGTTTGGACAAACATTAAAGCACATGAAAGTTCCATCCCGATGAGAGGCCACCGGCTTTAAGTGAAAATGTCGGGGTCAAAAATGGTGTCTTCACTCCCGAAGGAGAGAAATAGAATGAAGGTCAAATCGGAAACAATGGTGGGAAGGGTGGGTAAAATATTGGCCATAAAATTATGCGGTTTAGAAACACCCTTAAACACTTTGGTTATCAAAATACCCGTTTCGGGTTCAAAACATTTCTCCACATCTGGTGGTTCCGATGGAGGACGAGGAATTGTCGGATCTTTGAGAAATAAGAGAGTCCCAGAGGAAATGTTCTCTTTTAAATTCTCCTCCAATGTTACAAGATTTTTATCATGAATGGCATGATAAACTAATATACCTGGTTTGAATACTTTGTCTCGTTTCCGAGAGAATTCAAGGTAATACTAGCCGACAACTCCGCAGTGAAAGGCGAGTCGAAATCTAACAAAGGAGGTGGTAAAATGTGCAACGGTTAAGTCCTTTTTAAAATCTTTTGGTTTGGAACTATGATCATTAAAATCAATTGGATAATCAAAAGTGATTCTTATTGGCATGACAATGGTATTGATTGGAACATCACTTGAAACTTTGTCTTCTTCAATCTTGATTTCTTCAACTTCTTGAGGACGAGAAAGAGGTTTTGGTTTTTTTGGCGGTTTTCTTGTGATTTTTTATATATCCGTACCTGCACACACAAAACACAAAAACAATTATATTTTTGCCATTTTTAGTCTGTTTTGGATCATTTAGGGTCATTTTTTGTGTTAACGGATATGTGTATTTTATACTTATCAAAAATTGATACTAGTTTTATATACTATAAAATATAGAATAATATCAAAGAGCAATTAAGAACTTTCCTAAAGTCTCCTTTAAGAAAAGCACACTCTAAAAGATATACTCCCTCCGTCCCTAAATAACTGTCAACTGTTGACTTTTTAAGTCTTTTATCATTAACTTTGACCTTAAATTATTTTGTTTGTGTTATATAATACTTAATGAAAATTATATCCATGAAAATATATTTAAAACCATGAATATCCTTCTTATGAATTGAATCGTCATCACCCGGTGGTAATGAGTTAGGAAGAGTGCTTTCATCGATGGATTCCTCGAAGTAGAATCACCTAGGTCTTCATCGGAGAAAAACTAGGAAAAAGGAGCATAGATGAATAGTGTACTGCCAACTAAAAACGGGAATTGGTCTTTCGAAAAATCAATACTAGAAACCGCTATGAACAAATATTTCTTTTCCTCGTTTTCTCGATTTATGGCATAATAAACAATTTCTTCCTTTCTACTCGTAATGTTATGTTTCCTCGAATAAATCCATGAGAGATTTTTGCGGTGCGAGGGAAAGGTCTTCCTAAAAATAATAGGGCACTCTTGGGTTTGGTTTAACATTAACCCACAACAAAATCGCAAGAAAAGTGAAACCATCGCTTAATACAACATCTCGGCTATACCATCGGTGTGGCGTCTAATTGAACAAATTAGCAAGTTTGAGTGTCCTTCGGGTAGGCTTTAAGCTCCGAAAGCAAGTTGCTTGTATTAGAATTGATGGTACAAAAGGTTAATTGCCTAGCTCGGAATCGGCTAATGCACTAGTCCCTATCGAGGTCTTGTAAAGCACAGGGGATAAGAAAATTTTCCCTGGATCTTCGTAGATTCTCCGGGAACTTATTGTTCATAATGATGCAGAAACATTCAGCATTCACGGATTTGTAATGGCGATTTCTTCGAGTTCTCTATTGTTCCCATAGCAACAGTGCTTAACCATTTGTTGATACTTTTGCATTTCGACGAGAGCATCCTTTCATTCTCTAAACGCGATTTGTGATTAAAAATATTCAAGAACCGGCTATGTTTGAGCACTTGTTTATCCGTTCTTCTCTCACTTTCATTACCTCTCGGGATATGGAAGTTTTAGGTTGATACGAATTAGGTCTTGGAGAATTAGATCTTGAATTTTTCAAACATAACGGTATTTCTTTGCTTTTGGGTTTTGGGGATTTCAATGAAAATGGAATCTTCTTTCTCTGGAGGTAGGACTTGTGCGGTACTTTCTAAACTTGGTTTTTGCACTTTGTCCATTGACTTCTCCAGGTTTTGTTCGGGTTCCTTTGAAAGTAAATAGAAAACAAGGGTTGTAGGAAAAGGGTAGTCGAAGGTCCTTCCAAAGTCTTACCGCTTCTTGTGGTGATAGCATTAATTTGCTCACGAGGGTTAGTTACGGTTTGACTTGGAAGAGTTCCTGAATTCGAAGTAGCGGCGGAATTTTTGAAATTATTACAAAAGAGCCTTGTTCAACAAACTCGTAACATTAGCCATTTGATTCTGCAAATTTTGACCTTGATTTTAAACATTCTTCAACACCGCATCGTTTGCCTTGACATAGTTTTCAAAATTTGTTTTCGAAACACCTTGAATTTGGGGCGTAGGAGCTTGATATGGTGGAACTTGGTAAATTGGTGGTTGATAAACTTGACCTTGATTGTTTTGACGGTTTTGATTGAAATTGTTTCCACGGTTTTGATTCGAATTGAAATTGTTTCCATGATATCAGCTTTGGTTTCCTTGGTTGTTTTGAACACTTGGTTGATTAAAACCGAGTGGTCTCATTTGATTTGCCAAATTAGGAGGATTTCTTTGAACAAAGTTGCCAACGACGACAGTTTGTTGGAATTGATGAATGTTATCATGAAAAACAGGAAATTCATTCCTTCGTTTATCCGGACAATGGTTTGAAGATTCTGGTTTTGAACCACATGTACCACAAAACTTCCTCGAGGCTTTGACGGTTAGCGGAGTCGTAACATTTTTTTCAACAATCTCTTTTCTTAATCGGCTCATTCGAATATCCATTTTATCTTCAAGAGAAGCGGCGACGTTGTTGAAATTTAAAGAATTAGACGGGTAGAGGTAGACAGAGGCGCATTCTACTCACTCTTGGTTCAATTGCCACGACTCTTCTTGAATAACGAACCTTAGATTTACTCTCAATAATGGCACTAAACCATTGAGGATCTATCTAGAAACATTTCCACCGATGGCGGACTCTAAAAGCATCTTGATCATTGGTATTCAAAGGAATTGTAAAAACGTATGTAAGTTAATGTAATTCCGAGAATCCATTGATGAGGGACTTGACGAAGAAGTCCTTTGAAACGTTCCCATGCTTCGTTGAAAGTTTCATTCGGTTTTTGGTAGAAAGTAGTGATTTCATTTCGAAGGTAAGTTGTTTTCGAAGGTGGGAAAAATTGGTTTATGAATTTCGAAACAAGATCATCCCACGTTAGAATCGATCGAGGTGGTTCTTTATCTAGCCAAGTCCGGGCTTCACCTTCGAGAGAGAAAGGAAAAAGCAAAAGCTTAATCGACGTGTTCGGAACTTCGGGATGTCTAAACGTAGAAGTGACTTTGTTGAAAAATCGAAGATGATTATGAGGGTCTTGTTTACCCGTAAATTGATTACTTTGAACAAGATTATCAGTTTGTTTAACTCCAAATTGTTTGCATTATCGGTGGAAAAACATTCATCCTTTTTGTATCCTCGATGGAGCTTGTGCATCTGACCATGGTAATTTAAACGATTGTCGGCCATTGGAAACTCGGGTTCCTCAACAATAACCGGTGTTATTTGTTGTTGTCGACGATTTCGATTACGAGCTTGAGAACGAGTGCGCATGCACTAAAAATAGAGAAAGGAAATTAAAAAGAAAACAAAAATTACACTAATTTTTTTTTGATTTTTGAATTTTTGAATTTTTTTTTACAATCTATTTTAAACGGATACACGGAAGACAACTTAAACCAAATAATCGAATTACTTCACGGTAACTCTTAAAAATTGCTTCTTAAGATGAGCCGTACCTCGTAAATGACACAAATGACAAGTTTTTGAATCTTTGGTTCGATTTGGGAACTTTTCAAGTTCACCGGAACTTATTTATGATAATACCTCGATTGAGAGTATTATATGTTAGTGTTCTTTTACCAACTTTGTGTATTTTATTTTTTTTAAGAAATTTTTTTATATTTTTGATATTTTTTATTATATGATAACTATACTAAAAAGAAAAAGAAAATATTTTTTTACTTTTTAGGTTTTTTAATTTTTTTAGATTTTTGAAATATTTAACAAAAATGAAACTTTCGAGGACGAAAGGATATTCAAACCAAATTCAACAAACGTAAACGACGGAATCTTTAACACAAGTCCCCGGCAACGGCGCCAAAAATTGATAGTGGATTTTTACACACTATAAAATATATAATATAATTCCAAAAGAGCAATTAAGAACTTTCTAAAGTCTCCTTAAGGAAAAGCTCACTCTAAAAGATATATATAATATATAATACGTATATTTAACCGGGAAGAATGATCACCCGGGTCGTTTCTCCAACGACTTGTGCAATTGAAACCTTAATTTGGATTATGATTTGAATGAGAACAAAGATATTTTTGAGGTATCTATTAATTACTAAATAAAGCCAACAATTAAATGAACAATTAAAAAGCAATTAAACACTTAAACAATAACGGGAAACAAATAACAGCGCCGAATAAGCAAAGGAAAGACAAAATTAAACTCTAAAAATGCAAACTAAATTTCAACACCTAAGAAATAGGACAAGAAGAAAATTTTAGGAAAAAGGAAAAAAATTTTTTTCATATTATTTTTGAATTCAATTATGACTTAAAAACGACTTTAATTAATTAAATCTTAGAAAATAGCAAATTAAATCCTAAAAATTAAGAAAAAATGATTTTAAATTAAAAAAAAAGTCTAAAATAACATAAAAACTCAGAAAAACTAATTTATCTTTTTTAAAAATTAAAAATTCTATTTTTAAAATTAAAAATAAGGCTTAAAATTGAAGATTTAAAATTCACTAAAAAAATAAAAGTGTTGAAAATGATTTTTCTGAATGTAAACCTAAAAGTATTTAATCTAATGCTAAAAACTATTTTTTTGTATTTTTCTGAAACTTTTTCTATTTTTTTTATTTTTTGAAAATTAAAACCTTAGAAAAATGATTAAAAATAATCTACTAAATGGAAAAATATCAAAAATTCAGGGAAAGTCCAATAAGCTATAAAGATCAAGGGAAAATTATCACTAACCCCTCAGCTTATCAAATAAGCTCCTAATAAGCACTAAGAAGCTACGGCTTTTTAAAGTAAAAGGAAATGAAAAAGGGTTTATTAATTAAATGAATGGAGAGCGGTTGGTGAGCTATTGTGCACAAGTTGTTAAGGCTGTGGTGTTGTCTGAGGAGGGAGGTCGTGGGTTCAAGGTTAGTATACACCCTTTTTTTGTAATTTTTTGTTATTTTTATTTTTTTTTCAAAACTCAAAGAACAAAAGTTGTAAAACAAGCTAATGTGAGCAACTTTAATGAATGCAACATAAGCTCTAAACCAAAAATAAGTTCTTAAAAGCTTTTGAAAGAAAAAAAAACTTTAACAGAAAGTGACTTTTGAGCTCACTTGTTGCTAAGTTCACTTAACTACTTGCCAAGCTTCTATTAAGCTCAAATTAAAAAGCAAAAAATGTTCTGGATAGCTTATGATGTACTAAAGCTACTTTTAACAAGCCATCCTAACTAGAAACATGTAAGGCTATCTGAATCTAAGGTTGAAAGTGACAAACTCTCAGAACTTCGAACAAAAAGGATCAAATTAAATTAAGCTAAATCACTCAAAAAAAACTAAAACAGACCTTAAGCTTCTGCAAACCAAGTGAACTACTCATAAGCTAAAATCCTAATGCCTAAAAAACTAGTTTTATAAGCTAGATTTTTATATTTAAAAAGGTACTTACTACTAGTACTGTTTTTGGTCTTTTTGGCTTTTTTGTGAACTTTCAAACTAAATGTACTTAGGCAAATAAGCTAGAAAATGAAAAATAAGCTTTAATCTATATTAAGCTATGTGAATACTATTATCCTACTGATTTTAAAACCCTAGATCCTAAAATTACTAGCCTAAATAAGGATTTAAAAGGGACAGCAGTATTAACCGATGGTAGTACTGTTGATACAATTTGACAAATAGGCAAAACTAATATGCAGGTTACCTTAGTGGTTATACATGCACAACACACTCAAAATGAGTGTGTTTGAACACAATTCAAACACAAACAAAGATTTTGATGGCTTGTTTCAAATTTCCACAAGCAAAAATAAGGGCAGAAATCCCTGGTGCTAGAACAAGAAACATAAGCCTTAAAATGATTATGAGCTTAAACTGACAGTACAAACCAACTCATATCCTAATCAAATAAGATAATTAAACTAACCAAAGTGCATTCACAAAATATCTTTAACTTTGAAAGGTCAAAAAGCTAAATCCAAAACACCCCTTTATTTCTGGACATAATTTTACTTAAGCCTATGAATTTAAAAATTTAGAGATCTAAACCTTAATACCAAATAAATACTAGCTTATAACAAGACTAATAAGCATAAATCCACAATCAATCTAAGCTAGAATTAAGATTCTAAGGCTAAGCTATCTATTTTTGGCTTTTTAGTGATTTTTAAGACAAGTAATTAAAATTTAAGAGTTAAGCTCCTAAGTAAAAAACAGATAGTTAAAAGATACCCAATAAGCTAGAATAAGATCGATAAGCTCAAATACATTAGACAAATTAATTCAAAATTAAGGCAGATTTACTACTATTAAGCAATTTATTTATCTAGATATTATAAGGACAAAGGAATATTTAAATGAAAAGTTTACAGGAACTTAGCTAAACACAGGTAAAAGAGCTCAAAGGGCTTATCAACAGCTTCTGCTTATTAATAAGCTAGTATAGTCCTTGGGATCCCTTATTCTTCCATTATTGGATGTTCCCCTTCCATAAGCTTATAAGTCCAAGTATCAAAGGTATTCAACTGATTTTATAGTTTAAGTAGATTAAGTGAACAAATAGCTCAATCACAAGCTTATAGACTTGTGAGAGCATGTATTAGCTTATTAGAGTGGCTTGTGAAACAGTAGCAAACATTTGGTGCTTGATGAGTAAAAACATAATGATTAAACTTAGCTGATGATTTCATTAACTTTCAAAACAGATTACAAAGCTTGAATAAAAGAAATTACAATTACTTTTAAAAGGAAAAAATTACCATTTAATAAAACTACGCTAATTCTACTATACTCTAAAACGGGAAAAAGAAGATAATGATGTATGATATGAGTGAGGGCTTTAATTAGCCTTGTGCTGAACCTTCTAGCCCTTGAGGTTTTGTTCAATCTCTGCCCATTCATTCTCTCCATGATTGAAGATCCATCATTAGCCGTTGGATCTCTTTCTGATAAATTACCGGATTGCCAGTCATGGCAATTCCGTATGTGATGTGACCTTGTGGTTTCTAGGAAGTGTGACTCAAGTGTAATAACCCCCTTCCCTTGTGCTTTCTTTCATTGATGTGGCATTCCCTTGTGTGTTTTCCACCAATAAGGAACTCTGAGGATGTGTTATCTGCTACTTGATCTTGAACCCTTGAATTACTCTTTTGAACCTTCAATTTGCTAAAGCCCCTTGTTTTACCCTGAGGTTAATTGTAGGAGACGATGAACAGTAAACTGTTCATTGGCGCCTTTTTATAACTGAAAACGGGTAAAAGAAATTTAAACTTTGGGAAAATTGGCAACAATAGTCCATCTCTTTGGTTTAATAAAAGCTTAGTGTAAAAAAACTTTTGTATAAGGCAGGAAATGGTCCCTGTGGTTTTAATAAAAGGAAAATGGGCTTAGGGTTTTGGGCTTTTGATTCGGGCTTTAGATCCAAGTAGGGTTTTTGATAAGTTTAGGGCCCATTAAGCCTTAGGGACCATTTGTGTAACTTTTGGAACTTGGGGGACTTAAATGGAAACATTGGGATTTTTGTCTTCTAGTGTTGACTTTGAGAGTTGACCAAGGTTGACTTTTTTGGGCTTTGGCTTTCGCACGCTCTTCCGTTCTCGTGTCCGTGTTTGCCCGTTTTTGATGATTTTCTTGTGATTTTTGTCTTATCCGTACCTGCACACACAAAACACAAAAACAAGTATATCTTTGCATTTTATGTGTTGTTTTGGTCATTTTAGGGTCATTTTTTGGTAGAAACAGATATGTGATTTTAACACTTATCAATCCCCTCACTAATGTTTCACTTGCGTCGATTTTCGAAATTGTTTGGCACATAGAGGGAGGAGTACCTGCTTGAGTCTTAATAGATCAATTTTTATCAGATTTAATATTTAAATCACATTCTCTCCCCTTGATTCAAAAATTTCAAACCCTTTGAGATTTAGGATCTTAATTGTTTAAATTGTTCAGAAAATTTGAGGAGAAAATGTGGTCTGATTTAAATAAAGCCGACTATTGGAACATCTTTAATGCTCCCTCTAATCTATGGGGATTTGTTAGTGTCAGTTTTAGATGAGTTTTATAAATGATTTGGAGTTTAATGAGAAAAAAACTCATGAAAATTCATAAACTGACCAATAACACTGATTACCACATATTATTGATGTACAAGAATTATGTATGAGACTGACCTGAACTGTTCATTACCAAAGTGGCCACAGTATTCTTGTCTATGTTTACAATCTGTAGTCCGTCTCGATACTCTCCAGATGGAAGTTGTCTTAGTTCCCTCGGAATCCATCAATCCTTTCTTGAGTAGATACAAATATTTCTTACAAGCCGCATTAAGAAGACTTGATGTGTAAAGCTCAAAAGATATCGAAGCTTACACAAATAATTCGTAACCATAACATCAAAGTCAATTAAGTCCCTGATGAGCGTATTTCTCCTTACAAGATAGTGATGATATAAATTGAAACACCAAGGTTAGCTAAGTCTCGGATGTCACAATTATTCCCTCTAAATAGCCGAAATGATAATACCTAAGTCAACTAAGTCTCGGATGTAAACATTTCTTCCTGCAGGATAATGACTATCTAAAGGTATCATCATACCTATGTGTACCTCTTTTATCAAATATTTCTACTTTTTTTTAATAATATGCTTAGAGGTTGACCGTTTAAGGGAGCATTACCTGGATCAGAAACACATCAAGGCTTTTAAAACTATGTGATTATATCTAAACATTCTTAAGTCTTTTAGCAAACTATAAGGTGTTGGAAAAATTGGTCGTATGTAGTTTAAAGCCTGAATTCACTAAGTGTCAAGTTGCAAATAAGTCCATAAAGTAAAGCCCAAATTATATCTAAAGCCCTTGTAGTTAATATAAATTAACTCCCTTTGAGATTGTGATCCGTCATTATCAGAAACTTTATCCATTTATATTGTGACTTATCTTGAAAGACCATTTTAAAAGATTATTTGATGACACTTTCTCCCCCTCAAATAATGACCCGTTTTCTATTTAAAGAGTTGTAGTCGTTGTTTGAGTGGTCTAATTGTCATTCAAAAAATCTTTTTGGGAATACTGAAAACACTGATTCATTATAGAGAAAACTTTTTACCACCACGGTTAACACAATTTTTTTTTGAAGAATCATAGAAGAAAAATTATTTGTTTAAAAAAGACTTTCTCTTCTTTATCAAGAAATAATGCACTGAAACGTACATTAGATCGAGGGTGCACAGATATAAAGTAATCCATGCCCGGGGGAAGTTAATCACCCGTTGTTAGGAACAACCGTCTTTTTGGTGACATGCTTTCCTCATTTTGAAAAACAGGTTGCAGTCTGAAATAACTGCAAGCCATAAAGATATGTTTTGAAAAGATTGAACTTCCGTTCGAGCTTCATTTAATGACCCGTGTCATTATTGAATGACATGTCTAGGTCCGTAAATGTTATCGATAAACGAAAGACATGTCTTGAAAACTATTTTTTCTTATTTTCAATTTTCTGATTTTTATGGTTTTTATAGGTTTTATATTTTTGTATTTTGTTTTTGGTTTTTACAATATGTAATATTTACATAGGGAAACATGTAAAGCAAATACCAATACCTCATCCTCGTCGTCCTGAAGACGTTTGAGTGTCTCGGGCTTCATACACTTCATGCTAAGCCGTAGGAGAATGAATTCTAATAGCTCTGGTGAGCAATGCCTTAGTGAAGATGTCCGCCAGTTGATACTCTGTCCTCACGAAATACAGCTCAACCACTCCATTCTCTACTTGTTCTCTAATGAAATGATGTCGGATGTCGATGTGTTTAGACCGAGAGTGCTGGACATTGTTACAGCAGAGAGATATGGCACTTTTGTTGTCACAATATAGAGGTACATGATTGTATGCAAAGCCATAATCTGACAACTAAGGACCTCATCTTGGAATATGTTGCCACAACATCCCAAAACAGTAGCAATGTATTCTAGCCTCTGTTGAAGAAGAGTAGATGTGCTAGTTTGCTTATGTAGGATTGACCACTCACTAACTTATCACCAGGACTAAGCCACTCAAGATTGCGTCTTCTTGGTGTCTTGACAACTGCATGGACCTGCAGCACGACGTAGTGCATGCTTTCAGCTCCGTAGAGTGCCTTTCATTTTAGCCGATAGGAACATGATTGAGACTATCTGGGTCAATGAAGCCCTTGGTTGGCTGACATTGGACTTCTTTTTTAAGCTCGCATTTAAAAATTCAAGTCTGCAAACATTTGATAGACCGTATGTTTTTGCTCGCAGCTTTGGCATGGAAGATTTGATATCTTCAAGTCGGGCAACCGGGGCAAGGATTCCTCAAAATCAAGACCCTCCTTGGTGGACGATTTCCTTTAGCTACTAATCGTGCCTTATTTTTTTAACACATTACCATACTCGTCAAGTTTCACCTTGTAAATTTACTTGAGAGCAATAATCATGGCACAATCCGGAGGTGGTACTAATTCCCATACTTGCAGTCGATCAAATTTATGGATTTCATCTTGCATGGCCTCAAACCAACAATCTTCAAGGACAACAGATTTGAAGTTTTTCGGGTTTCAACTTTTGAACAGTACAGGAATTATAGACAGCCCCAAAGCATCGTAGCAAGTTGTTTACGGGTGGAAACAGGTCAAGACAGGGTTCCAATAATATTATCAATCGGATGAGAGTCGGTTCATTTTCAGAGATGTTCATGAGGTTGAGTGGATTGGGTGGATTCAGCTATCGTAAAGTCCCTGGATGATGTTGCTTCAAAGCTCGGGTTTGGAGCAAAAGTGTTAACGAAGGGTTCGTTACCAGCTGGAGCAAAAGGATTTACTTCAAAAGAATTCTCAGATGCAACACCATGGTGTACAGAAAAAGATTGATGATCCGAATATGATGGTGAATGACTGCCCGAAGGTGCATCTTGATCAACGAAGATGGATACTGATGGATCAATTGGATTGACCAGAAATTGAGTTGCAGGAGCAGGAGGTACCGGCCGATCAACAGTGTGTGGCTCAAAATAGTCATCAAACATCGGCTGGAACAAAATCTCTAATTCTTTGTTGGTAGGAGGTACATAAGGTGCTGCAGGAGGAGGATTGGGTACGAGCCCTGAACTGATAGGTCTAGGCGTCAAAAGGTTAGGTGCGGGTCCTGGACTGGAGTGCACAGGAGCCGTTTGCCCAGTCAGCTCATCGAATGTAACGTATGGTTTCCATGATTTGGCGGGTTCGTTTGTTGTAGATTCGGTAACCCTTCCTGTTTGGTGCGTAACCAACAAAGAACCCCAATGTCTGCTATAAGCCTTTAAAATTTGCCAAGATCTTCAATATCGTTAGTTGGGTAGCATAGCGCACCAAAGACACGAAGAAAAGAAAGATTCAGTTTCTTGTCATGCACAAGTTCATACGGGGTTTTGTTGTGAAGAGTATGTATTGGGGATAATTTTTGGGTGTAACTGGCAGTAGCAATAGGTTCTGCCCAAAGAAATATTGGAGCCTCGGACGAAAAGATCAGATAGTCTTGAGCAGCTTCTACATGAGTGCCGGATCCGTTCGTTCGGACAACGATTCGTTCTGCATGAGGTGTTCTTGAAACAGTTTTCTCGTGAGTAATGCTGACTTTCATAGTAAGCAGTTAAGTCTTTATTGACAAATTATGTGCCATTATCAGTGCGAACATTCCTGACCATCTTGTTGAGACCGACTTGTAGTTGTTTTAGCAGTTTGACAACAAACTCTGGAGTTTTGTCCTTGATCTCAAAAACTTTACCCATGTAAACCTTGACTTAGTCATCAATATTAAAGGAATTTATTTCTTCCATTAATACTCTGCACTCTTTATTCGGTCCACATAAAATCCATATGAAGGGTGTGTAGAACTTCCATAATGGTGTTAACCGTTTTGGGTTTGTGGGTTGCTTTCTTGCTCTTTCCAAGTTGACATGCGGAATACAGATGATCCTTTTTAAACTTCAACCTAGGTAAGCCTCGAACAAGATCTTTACGAGCAAGATCATTTAAGGTACCGAAGTTTAAGTGATTCAAACGGCGATGCCATAACCAGGATTTGTTCTTTGAGGCTTTAGACAGTAAGCAAATGGGAGAGGACCTCATCATGTCTTTAACATATATAGTGTATAAGTTCGTGCCATGACTGCCTTTAATAAGATCGACACCATATAAATCTCTGACGAAACATGTGTGTTTTCTGGAAGGCCACCTTTCAAGATCGCGAGTCACAAAAAAGATCCGGACAGAGAAAAGGTGTTTACAGTTTTTTGTGACCAAGTCCTTTCCACATAGTATAACCCTGGGATTTCCACAACTGGTCACATTATCATAATTATTCATAACCATAATTTGCACCAAAAATGATCGTTTCCGAATCTGATAGTCCTGATAAACTTTTTCACAAAATTCCTGAGCCGTGAGCGATCTCTAGTCATATGTTTTGAGCAGCCTGAGTCTCCAAATACAAAGACGTTATTGTACCACCTGCATTTGAACAAAGACGACAATGGAGAGTTTGAAAAATTGGATCCCCAATTGCAGTTAGGGTCCTGTTGGTTAGAGCAAACAAGATGATATTCCACAAGAGTGTTATTTCCTTGTGGTGTCAGCGGGCATGGTACCTACGATTCAGAGAGTAGGCTCTAATAAAGGGCACTGTCCCCTAACAAGATTTAGTTACCAGGGGGCCTTCCATTGTTTTACAGGCACTACTTTGGTTAGTATTCCTAGTTAAAAGGGTACTGTCACTAAAGGGATATTCTTACCAGTAGGCTTCCAATGATATCCTACGGTGGTGAATACTTTGCCTGTGGGCTTCCATGTTTGTTTAACCTGTTTGACTCTCCAAAATTTTTTGACTGGGGGTGGTTTGGAAGACTTCAAGGAATTTTCAACACATTTATCATGATTAAAGGAAATAATGCATTCATTACATGTCTTGCAAAGTGAATTAGAATTCATATTAAATACTAGTACGGCCTAAGCTCAGTTACTTGGAATCAACACGATTCTTTTTGCTTCAGTTAGACTTGTTTTTCCTATGGTGGTCTATCTACTTTCTTCTCGGGCACACTGTTAGCTGGCAAGGTCTTATCATTCATTTTGTTGCTCTTAGACTAAGACCTTCTAGCTTTAGTGGCATTGCTTACTCCTGTAGAATGAATAATAGGAACATTAGTCTTTTGACTTGTTGGGTGCTTAACATGGTTTGTTGCGTTGTTGCCTGAAGTTTCTAATGGGTCAACAAAGGTTACATGCTTTTTCCTAGTAAAAGGTGTAGTAGCGATAAATTTATCATGTTTGTTATCCGCTTTTTGACAAGAGGCATCACATTTTTAATAATTCCTCTTGAGGTTTCGTGTAAACACATGCTTAACTCCAGAATGTTATCAGAAGTATTTCGGTTATTCTAGGCCTCTTCGACTGTCTCACGAAGTGTATCTAAAGTATCCTTAAGGCGGTGAAGATAACCGTTATGAACACTCCTATTGTTTCTCAGAGGTTGAGGAAGAGGGTCGACATCAATCGCATGCTTTTCAAAAACAAAAACCTTTGGAGTTGCAACATTGCTAGTGACGCATAGCAGCTTCCCCTTGAGTTGAGTCTTTAGATTCTTAATTTCGGTTTGTAAAGAAGTTGTCTTTTCAATGGTTTTAACACGCGTTATTTTAATGGAGTTAAATAATGTCACACCGCGCCAAGGCGGAAATGCGAGGCGTAAACAAGAATGGATATCATCACAACTATGGTGTCTATTTAGAGAATACAAAATGGAAAACTAAAGTAAAGCAAAGGACACAAAGTTGTTCATAACAATACCAAAAAACCTAATGGTGTTCTTATTAATGAGAAAGATGTCTCGTCAATTACCCAATGGCATGACAAAACTAATCCAAACAATTTATGCAAACGCATTTATTCAAACAGAAAGCATAAATAACTCCAAGCATCCTACGGTTCCTTCTAGCCACTTCTCTCTATCTTAGGACCATTAAGCTCACCTAAAAATGATGCTTAAAAACGTCAAACATAAAGTTGAGCGAGAATTCATAGGTTTACGACACACAACAATATCCAAAATAAACTTTCAATTAGCTGATGCAATTACTAAAACGATTCATGCCACAAAATAACCACAATGGGACGGAACGTGCCCACGATCCACAATCATACCAAATTCATATGTGCGCTACATGGCACCTATTAGGTCAGACAGTCGTATCACGCCCAAACTCATTTTTGCATATTGGGGTACTTGCCACAATACCAAACATATCATATCATAACGCAACGGGACGGAACGTGCCCACGATCCAATACACATAACTACAACAAGCTTAAAAACATTTTAACACGACAAGAATCATCATTCTCACCCCAAAATAACATGAGAAAATGGGGCTATGAAACTCACCTCTTGATTTAGCTTTCCAAAAGATTTCCAAACAAAAGCTTCAACAAACAACTAGCACAAATCTAAACACACAAATTTAAAGCTCGTGTTACACGCTACTAAGCCAAAAGCTTATTGCACATTTAACCAATCATATTGATGGTGTCTAAGGTGTTTAGTACACTCATAGGTCATCTCGAAACCTTGCCCGGACATTGACCAATTCGTTTACACATTATTCTCAAAGACTTACAATTTACCGAAATGTAGAATTTTTGGACCCTCACTCTTCCCATTTTTCTAAATCATACCTTCCAAAGCTTCATAAATTCTACAAAAATCACAAGCTAAATACCATGAGTCTACTAACTCCTATGATTTTTCCACTAATTTATTCTCTACTTTAAGGTGCCTCAAAATAAAAATTCACACTTTTAACTACTCAGTTTCAGATTTGATTGCACACTTAAAAGTTTGGGACCTAAACAAACGATACTTAGACTCCAAATACGAAAGCTCTCCTTAGGGGACTTTTAATAGGGGACCACATAGAACTAAACTCTGTAGGTTGGATAATTTAATTCAAATTTTTTAAGTGGGGGTTTTCACCTCATATTGAACTAAAATTCTGACCGTAATTTACTATTTTGACAACTTTTCTTGCAACAGGTTTCTTTTGATGTTTCCACTCAAAAAACTTGAGGCGTGATGTTCTTGAAACTAGACTCTCTGAGCTACATTATAGGCACCGGTAAAATTGACAAAAGCTCATTACATCATCGAGATCAAAGTACGAACAAACACAGCCCTAAATTCTGCCTTAAACGAAATCAAATTCTAACGCGATCTAAACCCTAACGAATACACCCATATGATCCTAATTAAACCCTAATCATTTATAACATGTTTATTATCTCATTACTTACGATGTTTTGAAAAACCCTAAATTATCCATCATTAATATATTATTACATGTTTTTTAATGATAATTAACTCAAAGGATTATAATTTATACCTTAAATCTTCGAATCTTGAACACAAAAATCATCAAACTTGAAAAAAAAAAATTCTTCTTCCTCCTTTGATAAAATTCGGTTGGGACAATTAAAAACAATGAGAAAAGAGGGTTTTTTAGGTATATTTATAAGGTTTACAAAAAGGTTTAGGATATATATCTTTTACCAATTTTAATTAGAGTATGATTTGTTTTCCTTTTTTTTTCTTTTATTCTAAAACCGGCCGAACCTTTTTATTTTTTATTTTTTTATTTAATTATTAATTACATATTTTCTAACATTACCTTAAGTTTTTATAAAAATCTAAGCTTATTTGCACATACCTTTACTTGTTAAAACGCATATTTACTATACTTACATAATAAATAACTTTTTTTTTTTATTAAAACTACTTTTCAAAAATAGAATTTTATTTTCATTTTATTCTAACCACTAAACGCCTATTATACCTAATTTTTTACTAACACATTAATACGTATACGTAATAATACTTACCCAATTAACGCAAAATGCCAAAAAAACCAAAGAAAATAATCATTTCCTTGCCACCAATAGTGAACGAAACGAACTTAACCAAATCCATCACCAATCCAATCCCAATGAGACGATCACGCTCAATGGATTAATTACCAAATTCACATTAATTTCACTAACACATATCAAACACATAAAACCACACTTACAACAGATTCATAAGTCACCCCAATACACGGTTTGACTAACCTGCTCAAGTCATGGTTGTCACAGTACCCCTCATTTCAGAAAAATCTAGTCCTGGATTAACCAAAAGGGTTAACACTCGATTCATTACCAAACAATTAATCGAGGATACTTATCTTTCAAGTAGTCCTCCCATACCCATGTTAACTCAAAGTTACACTTTGAATTCCAACTAACTTTCACAAGATATCTTACCGATAACAACTTTGCCTGCCCACAAAAGGGTACGCATAGCAGCATAACCGCTCCAAACGAAAAGAAACATCCAACTACCTGAACCTCGCCCGTCATCGAGGAAACTCGTCAAAAACCTTAAGTTTTTTGGTTGTAACAAATCATTTATTAACCCGGCCTCGCAATCATCAAACAAGAAGGTCTTAAAAACCAAATTATAACTTGTTACAAAAACTCAACGTTTTTGAAAACTCGGCTCTGACTTCGAGTTGATTCATTAACAATAACTTTAACCAAAATCATATAAACAATCTAAGGGCATACTAAGGTCTACAAGAAACCTTACTACCCAACTTCAACTACAACTCCCAATGACCCCTTGCTCAACGAAAAAGTGTGGATACTCAGTTTACCTGAAGTCTTAAAGACCTCGCTTCTAGCCAAAACCGGACCTTAACTATCACCATCCTGCTACATTTTAACCTCATAACTTCACAGTCACTATTCTCAACAGGTTCCTCAACAAAACGAAGAGTTTTGTCAACCTCGATCTCATCCAATGATACATGTAGACTAGCATCAGCCAACATCACTACTTTAGGTTTGACACATGAAAGTTGTCATGTACTCCAATCATTCCTCAGGCAAATCTCAACCGATACGCTACAGGACGATTCTTTCAGAATCACCAAAAGGCTCTCTACATACCTCGGGTGCTAACTTTACCCTTTTTCCCAAAAGCGAATTACCCTTTCCAGGGCGAATTTTAGCATAACCGATCTCCCTACCTAAACTCTAATAGTTTGCGCCTATTATCAGCACAACCCTCTTTTGACGGTCTCTCGCCGCTTTGAGCTTCTCTTTTATCAACACCACTTTATCAGTCGTCTCTTGAACCAACTCAGGTCCAATCAAACTACTTTCCCCAATCTCAGCCCATAAAACAGGCGACCTACACTTCCTTCCATACAATGCTTCAAACGGAGCACACCGAATGCTTAATTGATAACTACCACCAAAATCGATAACACATGCCCTCATTATATCCTCTAAAGTCTAAATCATACGTTCACTTTGTCCATCCGCTTGAGGATGCTAAGCAGTACTCAAATCTAATCGCGTCACTAACACTTTCTGCAGCGTCTGCCAAAACCACGAAGTAAATCATCCATCTAAATCTGAGTTGATCGTCACCAAAATTCCATTCCTTGCTATTATCTCATCAATATAAATCCTTGCCAACTTCACATCTTGAAATCTCTTGTATAGCTAGAAAATGAGCTACTTGGTCAGTCTATCGACCATCACCCAAATCACATCATACTCACTACTTTGATCTTGGAAATTTTTCTGATAAAATCCATGGTGATTCTATCTCATTTTTACTCAAGTATCTCAGGCTATTGCAGTAAGCCAAAAGTCTTCGACATCACAGCTTTCACCTCTTAAACAAATCCAACAATTGCTAACATAGGTAACTATATATTTTCTACACGTGGCTACCAATACATGTCTCCAAGGTTATAGTACGTCTTATCCGCTCCCGGATGTACCAAGTACCTTGATGCATGAGCCTCATCCATTACTACCGTCCTCATCATTCCCTACTAACAGAACTCATATACGATCCATAAAGTACAAACTCTCGTCCTCCTTCTTTTCCATATGTCAATCTAACCCATGAAGCCTTTCTGCGCGTACGTTCTCTTGCTTGAACGCCTCACTTTGGGCTGCCAATATCATTCCTCTTACTCCATACTGAATGATCATAGCCATCGCTCGAACACGTCTAGGTTTCACTCGTTCCTTCCTACTTAACGCATCAGTCACCACATTTGCCTTACCTGGATGGTAGCGAATTTCATACTCATACTCACTATACAATTTAATCCATAAAGTACTAACCATCATCTGCCCTCTTTTCCATTTGTTGGTCCAGGTCACGCAGCATTTCTGCTGGCGCGTTCTCTACCTTGGACGTCTCACTTGAAGTAGCCAATATCTTGTCCTTAACACTTGACTGGATAGTCATGGACATTGCTCTTACTCGTCTTAGTTTCACTCTCCATTTCTTCTCAACGCATCAACCACTACATTCGATTAATCGAAGCGTCACACAAATCATTCCTCAAAGTCTAGAAAGCCTCTTCTCGTTCTGCGCCCTACTCATACTTCTGATTCCTCTAAGTTAGGGAAGTAAGGGGTTTAACAATCTTAGAAAAGTTTGCGATGAAACGTAGGTAAGTAACCTGCCAATCCTAAGAATAATCATATCTCGGATGGTGTCGTAGGTACTTCCCAATTCTTCACTGCCTCACACTAGTAACCTTAGCATACAACTTCTCCTTCCTCAGTAATTCCAACTCTAACTTCAAATGAACTCCATGCTCCTCTTCTTAACAAACAACACTGGTGCTCCTCACGGAAAATGACTAGGTCGTATGAAACCTTCGTCTTGCAACTCTTGAAGTTGTTCAGACAATTCTTGCATTTCCAAAGGTGCTAGACGATATGGAGACTTCGCGACTGGCGTCGCTCCAGGAACTAAGTCTACGCGGAACTCAACTTGTCATTGCGGTGGTCATTGACAAGTCTTCCGGAAACACGTCAATAAAGTCTCGTACGACGGAAATACCACTCAATTTCGATTCACCTACCTTAGTGTTCATTAAGGTTTTCACGACTCCTTGAGTACGTTCACCATGAACCCGAAGTATCTCATCACCTTCCAACGGTATCCTAACCACCTTCGACCTCCCGTTTGGGTGACTAGCTAATCACTGGAATCGATCGTATTTCATGTTCGGATATGGATGTTACGGGTTGAACATCATCACGGAGCAAATTGTAGGCAATATTTAATATATGTATTCAATTATGTCGAGCTCTGCGATATCATGAGCTTAGGCAAACATAATTGCATTTTGTGATGTCTGCATCTGTTGCATTATCACTGGGAAAGTCTTGCGGTCCTGCATATACATTTACATAAACCTATGAAATTCACCAACTTTATGTTGACGTTTTTAAATGCAATGTTTTTCAGGAGGTCATTAAGCACGAGGTGCGAAGGATACATTGGTGGTTATATTTTAAAGTCATGCATTAAAGATTTAGTCGCATTACATTTTGTATATCTGTTATGGGCTGGAAATCTTTATAATAATAACAAGTAAACAAGTAAAGCTTCGGGCTTTTGTAACACATACTTTATTAAATCCAATGTATCAGTTTTAAACGACTTTTTGGTCGTTCTTATATTATCTTGTGTTATTGATCTGAGAAGTAACATGCCCCGGACCCTTATTCCGCTGCGACCCAATTTGGGGGTGTTACAGATTGGTATCAAGAGCCAAGGTTATAGAGAACCAGGTCAAATGTTTTTGCTGGACTATAACCGTTTTCAAACATTGCATTCATACAAAGGGGTTTTCACGGGACATACATACACTAATTGTGCATTAGTCGGTTAGGCTAGATGCATGCATGATTGATATTCATGATTGATATACATGTTATAATATAAATGTATATTACTATAAGAGTCTTATATTAAATACTAATATAAGTTATGTTGGAGTTTCAGATTCGGTTATGTCAGATTCTGAGCATTCTACAGTTACATACACATCAGTATCCTTTCCAGTTGAGGATGATTCAGACATTGGTTCACCAGGAGTCGATGGACCACCCATTATGCCAGAGGACCCATATGCTTACATAATGGCTGCTTATGAGGTTCCACCATCGCCTGACTACATACCTGGCCCCGAGGTTCTACCATCGCCTGACTACATACCTGGCCCTGAGGAACCGCAGTCACCTCCCCCACAGGACTTTGTTCCTGAGCCAATGTACCCTGAGTACATGCCACAAGAGGATGAGATACTCCCGGCTGAGGAGCAGCCACTACCTGCTGCTGCCTCACCCACTGCAAATTCACCAGGATATGTTCCTGAGTATGATCCAGAAGAGGAGCCAAAGGAGGACGATGAGGATCCCGGGGAGGATCCAGCTGCCTACCCTGCTGATGGGGATGATGATGAGGATGAGGACGACGAGGATGAGGAGGAGGAGGAGGAGCACCCAGCTCCGGCCAACTCTATCCCACCTGTACACCGTATGACTGCCAGGATATCTATCCGAGATGAGCCATCCATATCACTTCCTCCTAAGGAAGAGGTCGAGAGACTTCTTGCCTTAACCACCCCACCACCATCACCACTTACTCCACTATCATCTCCATTACCACAGATACCATCACCACCATTACCTATACCATCACCACTACCCAATAGCCCTACTCATATTGAGACTCTCGAGAGTTGTTTACCTCTTCGAAAAAGGGTGCGTTTTGCTTCTCCCACCCCTAGTCATGAGGTTGGGGAAAGTTCAGCAGCCGGTGCTGCTAGGTAGGACGGACCTACCGTAGCTAGGGAAGACCCTTATTCCGTAGAAAGGGGAGACCTTTATGGATTCGTCAATATGGTAGATGTCGCTCCTGGACATCCGATGTCTAGGAGTTAGACTATGGCATTACGGATACATGGGATGATCTGGTAGGAGCCATCGATGAGATTGCACTGACTACCCTAGAGGGGGTCAATCAAAGGGTTATCGATCTTGTTACCATTGTTGAGCAGGAGACTACCATCATGTATGGTATTATGGAGGATGCTCAAGATGACCGGTCTCAACTGAGAGGCCGAGTCAACTTGTTGTATAGGGATAGGCCTGTTCATCGTCGTTTAGCAGTAATGATAGAGAGAGAGGCTAAGATGGCTCGTGAGGCTTGGGGACTATCCATGGATGCTAGCGACTATGCACGTTCAGATGTTATGTCATTACGTACTACGGTAGTGGCGCAGAGTGCATTGATTTCAGAGTTACAGTCAGCAGATCATAGGAGACAGAGGGTGATTTCAGAGTTGTTGGCATCAGACCACAAGAGACAGGTTCAGTTGACTAAGACATTGAGGTTGCTAAAAGGACTACAGACACAGATGGTCGAGTTTCAGAGGCAGCATGGACCCGCAAAAGGTCCGGCACAGCCTGATGCACCAGGAGAGGCCTGGCTTTACGGTTAGCAGTTCCTAGATTAGGTTAGTTGTTGCTATGCTATGCTGCTTGTTAAGTATTATGGGTTATTCCCAGCTAGCAGATGTATCGATCTTTTGTTTGTTTAAGCTACCTGGTATTGTCTTTTGTTCAGGTATTATCTACCTTGTACAGCATACTAAGTGTTACGGGTATATCCCGGCTAGTATGGCTTTAGGTTGTTTCTTTTGTCTTGTAACCTAAGTGTAGTAATCATTTTGTATCTGAACCGAACATGTATGTTTTTCCAAGTTATATATGAAATGGACGGATTACGTTATCTATGAAATCGAATTTATTATAAATGAATGTCGATTTGGTTATACCACGAATAATTTCAATAACAGTTGTACATTTCACTGTGTGATGTGATCTCGTTTTATTTAATGTGTATATGTTATGTCATAGTTATGATTTTATGAAATCTAACGGGTATTATGTTTTCTTGTGATTTAAAGAAAATGGCACCAAAGAGAAGGACCACGAGGTTAAACCCAAGTGCAACACCAACACCAGTCACAGACACTCATACCACTACATCTGTCACCAATGCCCAAATTCAGGCAATGATTAACGAAGGCGTTACTGCTGCACTGGCAGCACGTGATGCAACCAGAAATGGCGATGATAGCCATACTTCAGGAACGGGTGCTAGAAGGCCTGTGCAGGTTGCTCGTGAATGCACCTACCCGGACTTCCTAAAATGCCAACCCTTGAACTTCAAGGGCACTGAGGGAGTTGTTGGACTCACTCAGTGGTTTGAAAAGATGGAGTCTGTTTAACAGGCATAGCAACTGTACTGTTAGCATGCCAGGTCAAAATTTGCTACGTGTTCCCTGCAAGTAAATGTCTCTTTATGGTGGAACTCCCACGTTAAGACCACTACTCATGAAGCTGCCCATGCAATGCCTTGGAGGACACTAAAAAAGATGATGACAGACAAATACTGCCCAAGGGGCGAAATTAAGAAACTGGAGTTCAAAATGTAGAATTTGAAGGTAAAGGGTAACGATGTGGTAACCTATAGCCAACGTTTCCAAGAACTGGCACTAATGTGCGATCGGATGTTTCCGGAAGAAATAGACCAAGTTGAGAAATATGTCGGTGGCTTGCCCGACACGATCCATGGCAGTGTGATGGGACTTAAGCCAAAAACTAGCATGATGCCATTGATGTTGCCACTAAACTCATGACAAAAAGATCAATCACAACCACCCAACTTGGGGTCTGATATCAGGCTGCAACAAAAGAAAGTCGGATGACACCGCCAGGAACAACCAGAATCAGCAACCAAACAAGAGACAAAATACTAGAAGAGCTTATGTTGCAGGAAATGGTGACAGGAGACCATACAGAGGGCCTAGACCTCTGTGTTCCAAATGTAACTATCACCATGATGGTCTTTGTGCTCCCAAATGCCACAAGTGCAACCGATTTGGTCATTTAGGTCATGACTGCAAGAATCCCCTAAATGTCAACACTGTGGCTAATCAGATGGCTTGTTTTGAATGTGGTGCTCAGGGGCATTTCAAGAAAGATTGCCCAAAATGGAAGAACAACAACAACTGGGGTAATCAGGGTGGAAATGCCAAGACTCAGGCAAAGGTGTATGTCGTGGGCAATGCAGGGGTAAACCCAGACAACAATGTCGTCACGGGTATGTTTCTCCTAAACAACCGATATTCATCTATTTTATTTGATACCAGTGTCGATAGGAGTTTTGTATCTACTGCATTTAGCTCTCGAATTGTTTATCCACTACTGATCTTGATTAGATCTGATTATAATGTCGAACAGCCGCACGGGAGAAATAGTTGGGTTAAACACTATTATCCGGGGTGTACGTAAAACCTCTTAAATCTTCCTTTAACATAGACTAATGCCGTAGTTTAGAACTAGGAGGTTTTGACTGTAATAATTGGTATGGATTTGGTTGCAAATGTACCATTCAGTTATTGTATGTGCAGAAAGATCGTTAGTATTCCTTTTGGAGACTTTAAATTTTAATCGTTCGAGGTGACGGATAAGGCAGAATAAACACGGACCCGATTAAACATATTCTCGTGTACTAAGGTCTCAAGAGTTATTAACGAAGGGATGTCACGTATTTCTTTAGCAAATATCACCGCAACCAAGACTGGAAGACAAGTCAAAGGAGAAACGTACTTGAGATGTGCCAGTTGTTTATAAACACAAACCCAAGAATTTCGCTAAAGGTTTTTCTAAGGATTGATCTGGTTATACCACCCACTCGGGACAAGTAGAGTTTTAATCAATTTGGTTACTGGTGCTACACCCGTAGCAACGGGCACCATATAGATTAGCACCGTCCAAAATGAAGGATCTAGCGGAGCAACTACATGAACTTACGGACAAAGGCTTCATAAGACCAAGTTCCTCACCCTGGGGAGCTCCGGTTCTGTTTGTAAAGAAGAAAGATGGGTCTTTTTGGATGTGCATCGATTTACAGGAATTGAACAAACTGGACAGTGAAGAACCACTACCCACTCCAAGGATCGTTTTGACCTAAAAAAAACAGTTGCAAATGGTCGAGTATTATTCAAAGATCGATCTGAGGACAGGGTTTCATCAGTTGACGGGTTCGAGAAGTGAAGGGACATTCCTAAGACTGCATTCAGGACTCGTTATGGTCACTATGAATCAAGTCATGTCTTTTGGTTTAAAAACTAAAATGCACCGGCGTGTTCATGGACCTTATGAACAGGGTATGTAAAACCTTTTTTGGACAAGTTTGTAATTGTCTTCATCGATGACATTTTGATCTACTCCAAAAGTAAGGAAGGAACATGAAGAACACCTTTAGGCAGATCTTGGAATTGCTTACGAAGGAAGATTTGTACGCCAAGTTATCAAGTCTGAATTTGGATTCTCAGGGTACAATTAATCGGTCACGGTGATTGACTGTCGTGGTTTTTCACGTTGACCATGCAGATTGAAATCTATCAAAAGATTAGGCGTCTCCTAAACACCAACAGAGATTCGCCAATTTTTGGGGCCTCTCTGCCGGCTGATTATAGAAGATTTCGAAGGGTTTTCAAAGATCGCCAAGACAATAACCAAAACTAACCCAGGAAAAGGTTGTAAAGTTTGATTGGGCGATAAACAAGAAGCAGCTTGTCAACTGTTCAAGCAATAGGCTGTGCAGTGCACCAATCCTGCCTTACCTTGAGGAAGCGTAGATTTCATCACAATACTGCGATGCTTCAAAGAAGGGTTTGGGCGCTGTGTTGATGCAAAGAAAAAAGTAATATTTAAGCATCGCAGTTAAAATTATGGAAAAGAAACTATAAGATTCATGATTTTTAAAACTTGGGGGCAGTAGTGTTCGCTTAAAATTTGAGGCACTATCTGTACGGAACTCGTTGCCCGAGTGTTCACTTATTTTTTTTTTTTTTTGAAAAAGTTTACAATACATTCTTGATCAGAAGGAATTAAATATGAGGCAACTTCGCTGGTTAGAGTTGCTGATTGATTACGATTGTGAATTCGTTATCACCATGGAAGGCGAATGTGTTTGCCGATGCTCTGAGCAGGAAGGAACGAGAACCACTAAGGGTTCGGGCCTTAGTGATGACTATTGGCTTGGATCTTCCTAATCAAATCTTGAAAGCTCAGACTGAAGCACGGAAGCCAGAGAACATTAAGAAGGAGGATGTTGGGGGGTATATTGGTTGAGAATTCAAAAGATCCAAAGAAACTTAGAACGGAAAAGTTGGAACCACGTGCGGATGGAACTATGTGCTTAAATGGCAGGAGTTGGTTACCATGTTATGGCGACTTAAGGACTGTGATCATGCACGAGTCCCACAAGTCTAAATACTCTATTCATCCGGGTTCTGACAAGATGTACCAGGATATGAAGAAACTATACTGGTGGCCCAATATGAAAGCCAACATCGCCACCTATGTTAGCAAATGTTTGACTTGTGCTAAGGTCAAGGCCGAACATCAGAGACCATCGGGTTTGTTAGTACAACCCGAGATACCTCAATGGAAGTGGGACAACATCACGATGGATTTTGTCATGAAGCTTCCTAAGTCGTCACAAGGATATGACACTATTTGGGTGATCGTTGACCGACTTACAAAGTCTGCCATTTTTATGCCAATGAGGGAAACTGATCCTATGGATAAACTGGCAAGAATGTACCTAAAGGAGGTAGTCACGAAGCATGGAATACCTGTTTCAATTATCTGTGATCGTGACCCTCGGTTCGCATCAAATTTCTGGAGGTCACTTCAGAAGGCTTTGGGTACAAGTTTGGATATGAGTACTGCATATCATCCGCAAACCGACGGACAAAGCGAGAGAACCATCCAAACTCTCGAGGATATGCTACGTGCTTGCGTAATCGACTTTGGAAATGGTTGGGTTAAACATTTGCCATTAGTCGAGTTTTCATACAATAACAGTTATCATGCTAGCATTAAGGCTGCACCGTTTGAAGCACTTTATGGTCGAAAGTGTCGTTCACCCGTGTGTTGGGCCGAGGTTGGACAAGTTCAACTCACTGGTCCAGAATTAGTGCAAGAAACAACGGAGAGGATCATCCAGATTAAACAAAGGATTCAAACCGCTCGCGATCGACAAAAGAGCTACGCTGATTTAAAGCGTAAACCGATGGAGTTTCAAGTTGGAGATAAAGTTATGCTTAAGGTTTCGCCTTGGAAAGGGGTCGTACGTTTTGGCAAACAGGAGAAGTTAAACCCCAGATATGTCGGACCTTTCAAAGTGTTGAAAAAGGTTGGAGCTGTTGCTTACAATCTTGAGCTTCCTTAAGAGCTGAGAAGGGTCCACAATACGTTTCATGTTTCCAACTTTATTTTGTTGAAGAGTCTGTAGAAATCATGGATCGCGAAGTCAAACAATTGAGGCGAAGCCGTGTCCCAATTGTCAAGGTTTGATGGAACTCTAGGCGGCCTGAATAAGACACTGGCTTTGGGTCATGTGGTGAATATCTCCCTCTATGGACTATACAGGGAGAGCTGCGCGGTGAGCTGGGTTTTAATCTTCTACTTCTTCTTGACAGCGCTTATTACAGTCTACTCATATTTCCAATCTTAGATGGATTGATTTTTTCTTTACGTTTGTGAATTCTGTCGTCACGTATCTCTCCAATGTCAGGTCGGGTCTGTACAGCTTGGCGTTTTTCTGAGCGCACCTTTTTAGCCAACTGTTAGGAATAAGCTGGTACTTAGTATTGGTCTCTATCTGAACTCAGAGTTTTTCATCCTATCATGGGGCCCATCAGGTTGTTTGCTTACTTCCTTTCCGGCCGCTGTGATTCGAGCACGACGGAAGTTCAGCTGGTGTTGGAGCTCGCTCTGCCTATTTGCTCATTTTTTGTCTTGAGTTTTTGGGACGTGGTTGTGTTTCGGTCCGACGGATGGCGCCAACTTGTTAGTACAAAAATAGTGTGGTATGATATATGAAGGGTTAACTCACTTGAAATAGAGATTGCAAGTTCGTTCTTAGAAGAGTAATTTGTACTAAGTGAAAGTAAGGGATGATTCCTGCTAAGAACAAAGTATACCATTAGCCTTACCACGGGAGGGGGGTCTCGGGATTGGACTCCGGTGTGAGAGTAAGTATTCGTTTATAAGTAGTATGTGTGAAATTAGGTCGCGGAAATCATACCGTTAGGAGTGTTTTGGTAACTCCTTATATAGGCTGGTGTCGTTGTCGAATACATGGGTCACGAGGTGTGTTCCACCCTATTAACCGATGGGTAATAGGGTGGTTGTCGTGAGGTCAACGTCGTTGACTACGTCACACTTTGTAATGTAGTGACAAGAGTCAGCGTACTTATTGTTTATTATCCCTTTTTGGGGCGTTGACGTTCTCCCTTTTTGTTCTCCATGCACTGCTCTTTACTCTGTCTGGTTAGGTCACGGGTGTCCACTTATCGGGAAGTGGTGTGCGACCACGGATGGGTCGTGATCCTTGCGGATGCGATATAGGCTGGGATCGGCCTTGGGCCGTTCCTAGTCATTGCGGATTACTGGGCCTGAGCCCTTTGTTGGCTGTTTAGTCCAGACCCAGGGTCCGGGTGACTACTATACGTCGTCAATCGGCTTAGGTCGATTACAACCCTATTTGGGGCTACCATAACGCCCGGTCTTAGGGCAATCTTGTTGTTTTACCGACGAGAATCTCGTGAAACGATATTGTATTACAACATATCCAACATTTATGTACGGATGTCCCAACGACTTGTGTAAATCTGATGAAACATTCTATTTTACTGGGGTAACCCTTTACCCAAAAAATCTGATCGAAACATTTGTATGTTAAGGAATTACTATTTGGCCCAAGTATGTAAGCTAGTTGGGTATGAGACTA